>JACEIK010008886.1:0-57693 GCA_018107945.1 Datura stramonium
GAAAACTAAGTTATAAAGTATCACTTGGGCATGCCATTTTTCCCAAGATCACCTACCCCACACTTAAAGCCTTGTTCATCCTCGAACAACCCTTTTACATATCATGTAAATGAAGACTCACAAATAGCTAATTTAGCAAGAGAATTCAAGCTACGACTACAATGATTATTTGATATAGCAAGTTAAAAATAGAGCATGCACGATTTAATCATTGAAATGATATACAACTACGTTAAGACTTCCTAACCTCAAGAATCGACTCTCAATCATAGCAAACTCATGCAAATCAACCGATCAGTAAATCCTACATGAATGTTATCTCTCATTAAACATGTGCCCTCACAACAAGAGAGTTACCCATTTTTACTCACAACTTTTCAAATCACAACATGTATGGGTATATGAATATAATTACGCTTGCTCTCTCAAGAAATTCACATGCATCATGTAGTGACCCATAAACTTGCCCACTTAGTATTTACTACACTAATTTAAGGATACATGAACATAAGATCAAGTAGGACTTAATGGGTTGTAGTAAGCCAAGGGACGGGTCGGTAATATTATGGATAATAACCAGTTGCTATCTTCCCCAAAGCGCTTTTAATAACTTCAACCTTTCATTAAGGAAATCACTTTTCTTACTTCCTCCTCATTCTTTACACTCTTGAATTTCCTCTTCTTGTTCCATTTCTTTAAGCACATTCAGCTTATTAGCAAGGTACTTAAGCAACTTTTCATTCATTTGGCTTCTTGTTCCCTACCAATACTCAGGCATTTTCAAACAAGTGCACCCTTGAACTTTCTAAACTTTTACAACTGCTACTTTTCTTTTCTTTTTCATACTTCTCACCTCCCCTTCCTCTTTCGATTTTTCCCTTAAGCACTTAGGAGTTTTGGATCAAGCTCAAGGCTCAATGAAAGAAAAATGATTAAGCTTTTGTTGTAACTATCAAAGAGGCAAACAGGATCAATGGGGCTCACTATAGGATTCAACATTCAAGGTATGTAAAGTGAGGGATAAAAATTAGGTTCATTCAAAGAAATGCCTAAATCATCTCCTACAGTCCACATCCTTCATTTCGTTTTTATATACACACCAGGCAAGTTCTATACATTCCACAATAGCACGGAATATTCAAAAACTTACACTCATAGCACATGCTCGATTCAAGACACATTCATGAGACTCTTACTCAGCTAATCACAAGAATTCAAGTGTCTTCAATCACATCGAGTCAAATTCAAGAGCTAAGCGTCTCAAACAAAGTTATAAACTTCTTACCTTCCCTTTTAAACACACTTGTATCTTACAATAATGCATAGCACATAACAAGAACATCAAGTCATCAATTAGCTACGAGTTCAAGAAGCAAAACCTATTGACTAATTTTCCTCAAGATGGTCGTCATACATCCATCGTCAGAAATAGTCTCTAACTATGACTAAAAACATTATATACATACAAAGAATTTTTTTCTTATTCGGTTCAAAGTCCCCCTGTCGGAAAAGAACCGAAAAAGAAAAACCAACAGGTAATGAAGTCATGCTTAATTCAAAAATTCAAAATTTTGTTCCAATATTTCTCCCAAGCAATAATTCACCAAAAATAATTAAGCACAAATTTAAATTTCCCTCACCCCACACTTGAATCATGCAATGTTCCCCTAGCATCAAATTAAAATTAAACAGGATGAGAAATACTCCCTGAGGCCTCTAGGCCTAGCTAATAGCATGCTTTTCTTCAAATTTTCACAAGTGGGTGTTTGACCCCACTTTTCTTCAAGCTTGCCCTTCCTCTCCCACGGGTATTCAGACTTCCCCTTCATCTTTGCCTAACTTTCCACCAAAAACAACACAAGTTGAAAATAACCAAAATCACATAAACCAATCAAAAATTGTACCTATGGTACCCTTGGAGTTTGCCTCCCAGCGCATATTTTACGTAGCGGCATTACGTGGACTATCCTTTTCAGGACATCCTCATACCTGGATTCCCTTTTGAGAACCATCTTCTTTTCTTTTGATTTTTAGTGGAAACAGACTCCACTCTGTTCCTCGCTTCCTCCAACTTCTTATCAAAGGCGAAGTCCTTTATCAGACTCAGGCTGAACACTTTCATTCCCTTTGGCCGTGGTCCCATTGGAATTACCCACCCCTTATCCTCTGACAACACACTAACCTTACAAGGTTTCTATAGTGTGTTGGTGGATTAATCTCTTGGTATACTCGGAAGAGTTCTTCATCTCGACCCTCATTTTCAGGGTCCCTGCTCTTAAGTCAATTACCGTCCTCCGGTGGCCAAGAATGGTCGACAAGATTAAGAATACCTGGTCATCAACATGAATATCTATGATAATAGAATCAGCAGGTATAATAAACTTACCCACTTTGATGAGAAGGTCCTCTATCATCCATCAGATGCCACTCGCGACTTATCCACCAGCTGCAGCATCAACCTTGTTGGCCTCGATTTTTCCCAACCCCAAGGTGTTAAAAATGAAGATAGGGGCATTCGTTAACTGCTGCCCTAAATCACATAGGGCTCGTAGCACTTCAGCTATACCAATTTGTATGGGGAGGGTAAAACACCCTGGGTCTTTGAGCTTCTTAGGAATCTTGTTCAATACCCTGTGACTGCACTCCTCCGTCAATGCTACTGTTTGGACATCCACTAATCTCTTTTTAGCCATCCATCCTTCAAGTATTTAGCATGCTTCGGCATTCCCTTCAAAACATCAAACTAAAGCAAAATTGATGTTAAGTTCTTTGAAAATCTCAAAGAACTTTTTGAAAAATCCTCCTTGCTCTTTTGAATCTGAGGGAATGGTGGTGGTGGTCTTTTGTGCTTGCTGCAATGAAGATTTTGCATTTGTTGCACAGCACTCTGATTCTCTCCCTTGTCCGTGGATGGTCCTTTTCTAACAAACTTCGGTTGCACCTCATTTCTTTTCTCTTTTGGCAATGCATCAGCTAATTGTTTTGCACACTCCTCAGACTAATGGCGTTGACCTGATGGGGGGTAGGATCTGTGTCACTTGGTAGTCTTCCTTCGAATGCTTATGTTTCAAGCAGCTTCTATCTGATCCATCTACTTTTCTAGATTGCGGGTGGCCAATTGCTGATTCTTCAAGTCTGATGCCATCCTCGCCTAAGTTTTCTGCTAATTGAGTCTGGGTCTCCATGATTTTATCACAATGTTTCCTCAATGTTGTTGCTCAACTGGCCATATTCTGCCTATTCTGCTGATACCTTATTTGAGGTTGCTAATAACTTGCTTTTGATTTCCACCCCAAAAAAAATTCGGGTGGCCCTGTCAATTTCTGTTGAGTTGTTTCCAAAATTCCAAGTGTTCCTCTCTGCATTCCCAAAAATTGATTCATGATTGGCTCCACAAGATTCTGCATTGTGCCCATTATTCCCACAAATTTCACACCAACTCGGAACTTGCTGAACCTCATTAACCTGGCCCTGTTGTTGGTCCATACTAAGTTTATTGAACTGGGTCATCATTTGATGCTAGAACGAAGCTAACTGTGCTGCCAAGAAATTCATACCATCTACTTCTATTAGCCCTGCTCTTTTACCTACCCCCTCTCGATGACTCGCTGTGCCACTCTGGATTTCCTTGAGCAATTCTACCAGCAGCGTGTACAGCTCATCATACGTCTTCTTTAAGGCTTGCCCACCCGATATAGAGTCTATACAAAATTTTTGTATGGGTCTAGACATTCACAAAGGTATGAGCCAACACTTCATTGGATTGCTGGTGATAGGGCAGTCTCTCATTAATGACTTGAATCTCTCCCAAGACAAATATAAGTTCTCCTTGAGGCCTGCACTTGAAACTGTTATTTCACTTCTCAATTTTGCAGTCTTGCCTGGAGGAAGAGTCGGTGAACTTCTTCGCCAAATCATCCGAAGAAGTTATGGAGTTCTATTATCTCAGCTTTCAACCACCTTTTTGCCTCTCCCAACAATGAAAATGGGAAAAGGGTAAAGTCAAACATAGTACGTGGACACTCGGTGGGGACGAAAGTGTTACTAATCTCAAGGAAGTTCTGTAAGTGCTGTTGTGGGTCCTCATGAGTCATCCCAGTGAACTAGCCACTAGAATGTAACAGATGCACCATGTGCTGCTTCAATTCAAAGTTCCCTCCAGGTTCCGGTTTACGGATACTAGAGTTCACATTCGTCAAACATGGGATTGCCTTCGCGAGCTGGTCTGGCTGCCATAATCTCAAGTGATAACTTTTCTTGTGCTCTACAGGTAGTTGTTGTTGTACCCTCTGTTGAAGTCTTTTAAGCTTTTTCTCAAGAGCTACTCTCCTTTGAAAATTAATTTGACGTTCTGGTTCAAGCAACGGTTCCACAAGCTCTCTATTCTTAGCCATCTCTGCAAGACAACCTGTCACCTGCAATAAGTCAGAATAAGACCAAGTTTCTCAACACTTAAGGAAATTTAAAAATCACACAAAAATAGATAAATTCACTAAACTTTGCCGAGTCCCCGGCAACGGTGCCAAAAACTTGTTGTGACTGCGCCTAGTGCACACGCAGCGTATGCGGTCTACAAGTAATAAAACCGCCCTTTTTAAAATGGGATGTCGAACCTGAGGACTAGACCAATTTTTCTAATTATCCAGTTAAAGCATGATATTATTGCTTTCACAAGTGTTGATATAGACTTTCTCGATAAAAGTTTAATTAAATCTAGGGTGGTCACAAGATTCAACGCGTTAGGGGCCGTGACACGCCGTTGGTCGCGCATGGGCTATTCGCATGTCCTCCCTTGCCAACTTTCGCATTTTTCTTCCGATTCCATTCCTCCACTTCACCAAACCATAGATTAGTTCCTCAAATTCATTTTAAACCTACAAAAACAAGACTAATCATGTTGGTTAGTGTATATATATATATATATTCACATTTACATAAAATTACATGACAATGCACAATTAACGATAGATAAAAAAGACGAAAACTAAGTTATAAAGTATCACTTGGGCATGCCATTTTGCCCAAGATCAATGCCCATCCATGAATATTCATGAAAGTTGATATCTATGAGTTTAATGTTCAAGCATGATGAGATGTTTAAGAGGAAAGTATAATTTCGATATGCCCATTTTATGTTCATATTTTTCAGGGTGAATCAAGTTGATTTCAAGCATGTTTAAGTATTAGGCAAGCCCATCTGATCCAAGTATATTTATATTTCATGAATTATCTTACCACATGGTTTTGGAGTCAAGACTCCCATTATTTTCAGCTTGTGGTATGGTTTGAGCCAAAGGCTCCTCATATTATGATTTTAGATTATGCATGTATGTTATTACTCAACTTTGTCATTAGACGATGGTCAGCTTCGTTGAAAAATGATGGACATCATATGCATATTTTTTTTAGTAGTGTTTAGCACCGAGTAGGCTAAGGGTCCGTCAACCCTGTGCTTCAAACTACACTTAGCGTAGGTTTTACTTTTATATTTTAGGACCTCCCTTGGATCTTTCTCCAGCCCCAAAGGGGCCTTGAGCTTGATATCAATATCATGGCAGCATCCTTAGCCCTGGAAAGGCTTTGGACTGCTCTGCCCACTTGAGTTGTGATATTCGGGACCACGTAAGCTCTATAGTGATAATATCGGTTATGACGAGTGGCCCATTGTTCCTCATGATTTCAGTTATGTGTGTGATTCAGTCATGTTATTATGTTTTCATCAGGTTTGACCCAATGTTCAGTTTTACTTATGGTTAATAGATTTCAGCTTTGGGTCATTCGATTCAGTTATGATGTTCAGTTATGTTGAGATCATGATTTCAGAAAATAACATAAGAGCCCCTACTCTCATAATCTTATCTTGATTATGTTTATATATGCATGATTTACGTTTACTTACTTAGCGGTTTACATACCTTGCATACTCTGTACATCCACGTACTGACCGCATACACTATGTTGTATCATTTTATAATCTGGGCTCGATATCAGACTCCAATCTCGCCGATAGCCAGATTCTCAACCTTAGTGCTTCCTGCATCAAAGTTGAAATTTGAGTTTCATATTTTGGGGGCCTTTTTATAACTTATGTTTTGTCTTTTCAATTTTCCAGTATAGTGAGTTGGTTAGGGGATTTGTCCAATCAACTCGTGAAGGTATTATAGGCTTTTTCGAATATAGTTGTATTTCAGCTTTAGACTTGTACTTGTAAACAGATGTGATGTTTTTAGACTTCTTCTATGTGATTTATGATGATCTTTCGCTTGTCTATGATTGAATTAGATGTATGTTCATGCAATGAGTTGACTTGGAGCCTCTTGGGGTTTCTTGTCTCGTGTCTCGATCTGGGCCTATTCTCAGGTCATGAAAATTTGGTATCAGAGCATTAGATTTTGTAGTGTCTTAGGGTGTCTGAATGTCGCATTAAGTAGAGAGTCTTTTTCATGGGTGTGATGCGTGGCACACTTGTGTGAGGCTTCTGAACATTTAGAAAATGTTTCCTTCATTCATGATCTATGCCATGCGGTGAAATGTCTGTCTATCCTTCTAACTCATGCTATACGCAGTTTAGAATCATGCCTCACACAGGGTTAACAGAAGAAGAAATGAAACGGAAATGGCCACGAGGGTGGCAATGAAGACGGCATAGCGGAAGCCACCAGTCCATGCGGAGTATATACCTAAGCCAGTTGCCCATGCAGAGTTCAGGGAAGCCATTCAGTGTTAGCCCAGGCCTTGACCGCCCAGGTCAATCAGCAGGCGGTAGCACATGTCCCTCAGGAGACGGGGATGTGGCGGCGACGAGAGTTAGAGACTTTCTGAGGATGAACCCTCCCGAGTTCCTTGGATCACAGGTGGATGAGGATCCATGAGTTCATTGAGGAGATTTTGAAGATCACCCAGATTATGGGGGTTACTGGGGAGGGTGCAACAGTTGGCCTCCTTAGCAGGTGAAGGGGTCACGCACATTTCGTTCAAATAATGGAAGGATAGCCGGCAGTTGGTGCAGGGCTATCAGTTGGATGAGTTTCATGCTGCTTTTTAGACCGGTTCTACCCTCATGAGATGAGGGGATGAAAGCGGATGAGTTTGAGAATTTGAAGAAAGGAAAGATGACAATTCAGGAGTATGCATTAAAGTTTACTCGTCTATCCAAGTATGCATACGAGATGGTGGAGGATCGAGCTGTGTGAGCGAGGTTTTCACATGGGATAGTAGACTACTTGGTCAGGGATTTCCGGACCGCGATGCTTCTTTAGAATATTGAGTTTGCTTGGATAGTCCTATATGCCCAGCAGATGGAGGTGGTATAGATGGGTGAGCAGGAGAGGGAGGCCAAGAGGGCCAGGACTATTAGCATCAGATTCTCTCCAACAAAGGCCTAGTAGGCACTGTCAGCAGTCCCACTAGAGATCTTCAGCCCCAGCACCTTCGACTATGAGTGTGCCATCCAGGTCCAAGCGCGACCAGAGGGGACAAGCATCAGGCTCGAGAGGTTAGGTAGCAGACCCTTGAGAGACCAGCCCTCCAAAGTGCTTAGTAGATTTGTCCAGAGACACAGGCCAGCGTTTGGCAGGTATAGGTGCATGCTTATGTGTGGGAAGCCCGGACACATGCTTAAGGATTGTCCAGCAGCCAGACAGGGTCTGTTGGGGCAGGCCCAGCCTCCATTTCAGCAGCTCCACCAGCACACCTAGCTCGGTAGGGGCATCTACTAGCACAGGTGGCGGATAGTGCCCAAAATAAGATTCTAGTACCTAGCATCCCGTTATGAGCAGGAGGTCTCCCGAATGTAGTCACTGGTATCTTACGAATATTCCATCTTGATGTAATGCATTGTAAGATCTAGGGGCTACCTTTTTTTTGGTGTCCTATGTTGCTAGTTGTTTTGGAGTGAGTCCCAAAATCTTATCAGAACCCTTCTCACTCTCTACTCCAGTTTGTGATTCAATTATAGCTAGAAGGGTGTATAGAAATTTCCCTATCATAGTCCTTCATAAAGTCACCTTCACAAATTTGGTAGAGTCATCCATGACCATTTTTGATGTTATCCTCGGCATGGGTGGCTGTTTGCATGCTATGCCTCAGTTAATTGTAGAACCCGGGAGTAGAGTTTAGATTTCTGGGTGAGCCAGTCTTAGAGTGGAAGGTAGTTCATGTGCCTATGGGTCATTTCATTTCTTATCGTAAGGCCAGGCGGTGACTTCTAAGGTTTGAATGTACCATTTAGTAAGGGTTAACGATGCTACATCAAAAATCCCGATTAGCTAGTCAGTTCCAGTAGTATGTGAGTATCCAGAAGTCTTTCCAAATGATTTCAAGGAATCCCTCCCGAGCGAGATTGATTTTGGTATTTGACCTTCTTCTCCATACACCCAACCTATATCTATTCCTCCTTATAGAATGGCCCCTAGCAAGTTAAAGGAGTTGAAGAAAGCGAGTTGAAAGACCTTTTTGACAAGGGAATCATCAGGCCGAGCAAATCCCCATAGGTGACAGTTCTCTTTGTCGAAAGAACTGATGGTTCTCTTCGTATGTGCAGATTATTGGCAATTGAACAAGGTCACCTTCAGAACAGGTATCCTCTCCCCAGGATTGATGACTTGTTCGACCAACTTCCGGGTGCTAAGTGCTTTTCAAAGATAAATCTCAGATACGGATACCATCAGCTCAGGGTTCGGAAGTGACATCACAAAAACGGCCTTGGGACTTGGTATTGTCATTACGAGTTTTGTAGTTATGTCTTTTGGACTAATGAATGCTCTTGCGACTTTTATGGATTTGATGAAAAGGGTGTTCAAGACATACTTGGATATGTTCGTGATTGTGTTAATAGATGACATCTTGATATACTCTCAGAGCGAGGAGGAGAATGCCGCTCATTTGAGGGTGGTGCTACAGACTCTTGAGGATCGCCATTATATGCTAAATTCAGCAAGGCGAGTTTTTGTTGAACTCAGTGGCATTTTTGGGTCATGTGGTGTCAAGTGAGTGTATAAATGTGGACTCTCAAAGATAGAAGCGGTGAAGAGGTGGCCTAGACTGGTGAATCCTTTATATATCAAGAGTTTCTTAGGTTTAGTTGGAGTATTATCGAATTTGTATATTTTAATCTATTGTAGCGCCATTGAAAAAATTGACCCAAAAAAAGTGAAATTCCAACGGTCAGACACTTACGAGAGGGGAGCTTCCAGGGAGTTGGGAATAGACTCACCTCACCATTGGTGTTAACGCTACCTAAGGGTATTGATGGGTTTCTGGTATATTGTGATGCTTGAATATCGATTATTGTAGTGTATTGATGCAACATAGTAAGGTTATAGTATATGATTCCAGGTAGATAAGGTTCATGAAAATTACCCAACTTATGATCTCGGGTGGCGGTGGTAGTATTGGCCTTGAAGATTTGCATACACTATTTGTACAAGGTCCATGTAGATGTGTTTAAGAACACAAGAGCCTATAATATGTTTTTACCTAGAAGGACCTAAATCTACGCCAAAGGAGGTGGTCGGAGCTACTCAAGGATTATGATAAAGGTTCCTTTACCATATGGGCAAGGCTAGCGTAGCATACGCTCTTTATAGGCTCTCTATGGAGAGTGTGTTCCATGAGGAGAAAGGAGCTGGTGAAGGATGTGCATCGACTTGCACGGTTGGGAGTTTGTTTGGTTGACTCAACCAATGGTGGAGTTATTATTCAGAATGGATCAGAACCTTCCTTGGTGACTGATGTTTAAGCTATACAAGATGAGGACCCTATTTTGGTAAAGTTGAAGAAAAGTTTTTCAAAATCATAAGGTAGAGGTCTTCTCCAAAAGGGGAGATAGTGTGCTTCGATATTAGGGTCGCTTATATGTTCCAGATGTTGATGATTTGAGAGATTGGATGTTGCACGAGGCTCATTGTTCTAGGGCATGGAGTGCCCTTATCCATCATATTAGACAGAGGTACTCAGTTACCTCCGATTTTGGAGATCGTATCAAAAGGGACTTGGTATTTAGGTCAAGCTTAGCATAGGATTTCAGCATAAGCCCAGTTGGTAGACGGGTGGACTATTCAGACTCTCGAGGACATGTTGAGAGCATGTGTGATTTACTTCAAGGGTAGTTAGGATGATCATTTTACTCTCATTGACTTTGCATATAACAACAGCTATCATTCCAGCGTTGGATGGCTCTTTTTGAGAATCTCTATGGGCGGAGATATTGATCGCCTATTGGTTGGTTTTGATGTCGGTGAAGCTACAATGATAGGTCCAGATTTAGTTCTTGAGGCCATGGAGAAAGTTCACCTCATAAAGGAGAGGCTAAAAATAGCTAAGAGTTGCAAAATATCTGCTTGCAGATCTGAGAGGAGAGAACTTTAGTTCGAGGTTGACAATTGAATTGTTTCTAAAGGTGTCTCCCATGAAAGGAGTGATGAGGTTTGGAAAAAAGGGAAACTCATTCCCTGTTATATTTATTGCTTCCGGATTGTGAAACGAGTTGGAAAGCTAGCATATGAATTGGGTTTCCCTTAGAATTATCCTCAGTCCCGTCTTGTCTTCCATGTATCGCTCTTAAAGAAGTGTTTGGCAGATCCAGCTCCTAGTTGTTCCGGTGGACACTGCCGGTGTGAAGGACAACCTTAGTTATGAAGAGGTTCCGGTGGAGATACTGGATCAGTAGGGTTCGTAAGCTAAGAGAACGAAGTAGCTTCAGTTAAGCTTTTATGGAGGAGTCAGCATGTTGAGGGCTACTTGGGAATCGAAGCAGATATGATGGCTAAATACCCGCATCTATTTTCTACCGGCTCAGTTTCAGCTTGAATTATTAGTTTCCTTCTTAATACTCTATTCAGTTCATGTTTAGCTCATGTACACTCAGTTTCTTTCAAAAGTAAATAGATGTATGTGTGCGGGTTTGGGAATTCAGTTCAGTCATGTAGTTCAAATCTAAGTCAGTCACTCTGTTAGTTTTCAGCATTTATTTTCAGTATTTGAGTATGATGATTTCATTTTCTCTGCTTTTACGTATGATTTTCCAGCATTTGAGGACAGATGTTCCCAAGGGGAGATATTATTATAAACCGAAAGTCTAGATCATACCCGAGAGTTGAAACGGAGAAAACCAGAAATTTTCTACACCAGGTCACAGGACGAGTCTTCCAGTGAACCATCGGGAACCCCATGGTCATTATGTGACTCATGGGGAAGGATTTGAACTTGGATTGAAAATTTGGAATTTTAGGTGACCACGGGTGTGACCAAGAGTAATGGTCAACACCACGGGTCGTCAAGTGAGTTGTGGTCAAGAGTTGGAAGAAAGTTGAAAAATTTGGGCAGTGTACCTAACGGGTCATTACGCGACTCGTCTTGTACACCACGAGTCGTGGTGTTACTGTGGTGACCCCTAGGTAATTTTCAGCAGTGAGTGAGTGAGGTGACTGATCTTTGGTATAATTAATCACCAAGTGCTATTTTATACTTAATTGTCAAGTTTATCAATTTAATTAATTACATTCTCATGTGATTTTGAATATTTTTGTGTATGCACTAGCTAACATGATTAATCCTTGTTTTGTAGGTGCAAAATGCATATGAGGGACTAAATAATGATAGTTGAAGTGAAGAAATGGAGTTTGTATCGGATTGCAAAAGATTGCAAGTGGACATACCATGGAAAGGCTGGCCACGCCAGGCAGCGTGCCACGGTGTGTGTGTGTCGCGCCCCGCGCCGTGCCATGCTCATGTCATCCGTGCGTGAAGACATGCCAAGGAAGGAGGCTTGCGCGTCCAGGCCATGCCACGCCCTTCCATTAGCGCGACCAGTGGTTGGCCATGTGCACCAGTTCAGCGCGAGGACATGCCGTGGAGCCCCTCATGGAGGAAAATTAGGGCATTAGGGTCCGTGACACCGTGAGCTGGTCCATCCACGGAAAAAATTTGCATTTTCTCACTTAGTATAAAATAAACCCTTATCTCCTAAAATCATTTATCATGAAATTTCTTGAGAACAATGGAAAGGAAAGAAGGGAGAAGGGAAAAACTCTACCTAGGGTTCCTTAATTTTCATTCTCTTTTAACTGTTCATGTAAGTAATCTACTTGAATAATGTTTTTGAGTATTTGTATGGACATTAGTGGCTAAAACCCTTCCTCTAGGGTTGAGGTTACATGATATGATTGTAAATGCATGAATTCTTCGTGGTTTGAGTTTTTGGTTGTTGTTTTGTCTTGCATTCTTTATTATTAATGTTTTTATGCTTGATCACCTTGAAAACAAACGTGTTAAGCATAGGAAAAAGCTCGAAAGAGTAACTCTAGGCCAGAACACAAGAATGTGGGAGATTGTTCTTATCTTTATGCTGGGATTCACGGTTAGGATAGAAATTATACCTAATTTTCATTCCTTGGTTATTAAAACAGATGGGCGGCACCGACTTAGAATTGTCACATCACCACTCATAAAGTAGTTGTGAAGCTAAGTCAGGTTAAATGATTAGAGGTTTGAAAGTCCGTAATCAAGGTGCAAACCCCGTAAACCATATCCACGTAGTTAAATTGCTCACGAATTGGGACGTCATCCCCGATCAATGATGTAGGTGTGAGACTAGTTTTGTCGTGTTTATAGGCTCGAAAGACCATGAACATAACATTTTAATTATTTGAGATAACAACTGAAGTTTTCATACTCGAACCATTGAAAATTGTAGCATTGCATGATTATTATTCCTTAACTCTAGTTGCTTCTTGTAGCGTTTCTCGATTATTTTGTGATTGATCGGGGGCATATTTATATGCCATTGATACTCAAATGCATCATTTTGCCTTATTTATCCAACAATGTTTGTACATTGTCATGTAAATTGTAGGGAAGTGTGAATTTATACTAACTAACATGATTAGCGTTGTTTTGCAGGAAAACATACTTTTTAGGGAGCTAAGATGCATGTTGGGAGGAATCGGAGATGGACTCGGGGCGAGCAAGGGAAACAGCTGAAAGAAAGAAATAAAAAGAGGCTCCACGATGGAGTCGTGACACGCTGCCATCGCGGTATGCACATTCTGTCCCGGAGACATAATTTCAAGAATTTCAGGAGAAGGTCCGCGATCGTGCCGTGGCACATTGAATTTAATTTCCCTGGATCGGGCATTCCAGTGAAGGTCCGCGTTTGCACCGTGGCACGCTGGGCATGCTCCGCGTTGCATGGCGTGCCACGTTGGGAGCATGAGTACGGACGACTAAATTCCAGAGGGCCTCCCGCGTTTTCACCGTGTCACAGGCGGTGCTCACGTGCACTCCGTGACACATTGCTTACATTATTCCGGGAAAAATTCTCCCCAGTATAAATAGAACACTTAGGTTCATTTTTATTATTCCTGACTTGGTGGAGAAAGAGCGTGGGTTACAGGCAGTTGAGAGGGCCCGAAAATTCTTGGGGTTTTCTCTATCCCCTTTCTCCTTTCTTCCAATTGTTTGTATGATTTACACTCATTTAACGATGTTCAATCCACAAATGAGTGGCTAATTCCCCTTCTTGCTGAGGTTATGAATTGTTGTATTGAAATGTAATTGTTGATTATTTGGTAGTTTCATCTTTTCTTCTATGGTTGTTCTATTTAATTCTTGTTTTTACTGCATTAATATCTGGCCAATGTTAGTGTAAATCCAAAAGTCCGTTTTCACCTGAGAGGGCAAGAAACTGGAAAGTTGTGAAGATTAATAGGATATGATCTTTTCTTAGTTGGGAAAATTGAGAATTGATTTACCTTCAGGATAGAAATATACCTGAAAGTCGTATTAGTAGAGTGTGGAATCGGTTTTGTATGGCTAGAACATGAATTTCTTCTTATCACAGAAATGTAGGTGGAAGGTTTATGATTCTTAAGTTGGGTTAAATACGAGAGTTTTAATCCATAGGCATAAGTTCCGACTAGCGACCGGAGAAAAGATAAACCACGTAGATCGATAATTAATTTCTTTACATGTTCGTTTTAGCCTCAGCATGCTCACACATTCATCGTTCAGACTCACTTGTATAATTATTCTGCTTTGGTAAAAATAGTTCACAAAATATAAAGCTTTTCTTTACACTATTGTCTTCATTTTTAGAGTTACAGTAAATTAACACTCAAGGAGGTTTTACCCTGTAGTCCAGTCTCCCTGTAGGACGACATTTCGGTTCTTAAAAAGGCCACTGTATTACTTGTACAACCCGTACACTTGCGGGCTCATCAAGTTTTTGGCGCCGTTACTGGGGACTGGCAATTGGTGAAATTATATTTTTTTGTAAAAGTGTTAGTTTGCTATTTCTATATTTAAGTGTTGACAACTTGGTCTTAGCATGTATTTTGCAGATAACAGATTCTGTTGAACACTGGAAAGACACAAGTTTGAACGTGGATCCATCCTTAGAGCCGGAAAGACAATTCAATCGCCAACGGAGAGAAGCTCTTGAAAAGCTGCAGTTGCTCAGACAAACAATCATGGAGCAACCACAGAATCCCCACCACTTGTGCGGGCAGTATTAGTGCCCGAGGAAATGGCAACTAGGCCGGTTCGCGATGTGGAAATCCTACATGCTAGTAATGTCATATCTAGAATTCGCAAACCTGAGCAGGAGGAGGTTCGAGCTTAAACAGAACATGGTGCAATTGCTGCACACAAGCGGAGCGATTCCACAGGTCTCCCTCACGAGGATCCACAACAACATCTTCAAACCTTTTTGGAGATAAGTGACACCCCATTCCCGTTGGAGTGTCAACAGACTATGTCAGACTTACACTGTTCCCATTTTCACTTTTGGGAGAAGCCGAAAGGTGGTTGAAAGCTGAGCCACCGAACTCTATAACCACATGGGATGATCTTGCAAAGAAGTTCTTGATCGGGTTCTTTCCTTCCGGTAAAACAACAAGACTTAAGTCAAATTCTAAGTTTCAAACAAAGAGAAGGGAGAGAATCTGTTCCAAGCTTGGGAAAATTCAAATGCTGTTGCGGGACTGTCCTCATCACCATCAATCCAGCGTGTGCTGGTGCACACTTTTATAGAATGTTTGGAACCCCACACAAAAATCTTGCCAGATTCGGCGAGTTTGGGGACAAGCATTAGAAAAAGACTTATGAGGAGCTTTATACTTTGCTAAATCGTATTTCGCAGGAAATCCGGAGGGGAAGGCGGACTCTTCAAGGGAGGAGCAATGAAAGCGGCTGGAGTCTTGGAAGTGGATAGGTTTACAGCTATCGCTGCGAGATAGCTGCCTTGCAGGAAAATCCAACACAACACCCACTTCGGCAACATGAGCTTGAGTCAGTCTCAAGCCCCAGTAAATGCAGTGCAGCAGATTTGGTGTGAAGTGTGCAGAAGCAATGAACACTTAGCTGAGTGTTGTGGAGCAAATCCTGACTCGGTGAACTTTGTCGGTAATGCACAAAGGAACAATCTCCAAGAGTATGGGAACAGCTACAATTCTAACTGGAGGAATTGCGAATTTCTCTTGGGGTAGCAACAACCATCAAGGACAGAGTTCGAGTCAGGGGTGCGGGAGGAATCAAGGATGGCCACAGAACTATCAGTCACAGTATAGAAGCAACAATGCCCCTCCTCCACCACCATCACCCAGCGTTGAGAGATGTTCAAGACGTTGATAGCTAACCAAGCTCAATTGCAGGCTGACTATGTTAAATTGGCAGCCGAGGTCAAGAATAATCAGTTAGCTGCAAGGCGCTGGAGTATCAATTTGGGCAGTTTGCTGGAGCCGAGGCACCAAGGCCTAGAGGAGGACTTCCCAGTGACACAGACCCCAACCCCAAGCAGGTAAATGCAGTGACCACCAGGTGGTTTGCAGCTGAAAGGTGGAACCAGAAAGACCACCTCAACAGTCAGGAGTAGTAGAAACAGAGAGGGAGCAAAATGATGATAGGGGGAAGAATAAGGATGCTAAACCAGAAAGACCTCCACCCCGTTCCCTCAACGATTAAAGAAACACAAGGAGGAGGCGTGTTTCAAAAAAGTTCATGGAGGTGCCAAACAGGTACACATTAACTTACCTCTTATTGATGTATTGCAGGGAGGCCTAAGTACGCAAAGTACATAAAGGACATCGTGGCCAACAAAAGCAGGCTTACCGAATATGCCACAGTGGCTCTTACGGAGGAGTGCACTTCCCGGATACAAAACCAATTGCCTACAAAGCTCAAAGACCCTGGGAGCTTCACAATTCAACTAACAATCTGGCAGAGTATCCGAGCTCATAGTTGTAACGATTTGGGAGAGAGCAGTAACTTGATGCCGACCTCGGTATTCAAAGTTGGGGCTTCAAGGGAGTCCTGGACCAACAACAGTGATCTTGCAGCTTGCAGAATCGTTCTTTGGCAAGACCAGATGGAATTGTGGAGGACGTGCTTGTGCAAGTTGGCTCCTTGATCTTCCCGTGGATTTTAATATCTTGGACTTTGAGCCAGACACTGAAGTCCCATTTATTTTAGCACGGCCTTCTTGGCTACTGGGAAAGCGCTGATAGACGTAGCTGCAGGGCAGCTCACAATGCGAGCACATGATAAGGTGGAGGTATTCGGTAATGTACAAGGCCGCAAGCTCCCGGCCGTGTACGAGGAACTCTCGGTCATCAACGTATTCGAGCAAGATGAAGTTGCTCCAGGCGTTGAGTCTCAGAGGATTGGTGGGACGCCCCCTGACAGGGGTAAGCGTGACAAGGGTGAGGACGGGTCGTGAGAAAACGTTCGTCACCCTAGGGGCAGAATGAGCCCAAACGACGTCGAGCCGCGAAGGTAAACCAGGCGTTGCACGGGAGGCAACCCATGGTGTTGTTTTTATAATTGTACAGATAAAAGAAAAGAAAAATAAATAAATATATATATATATAATTCTTGTTATTGAATGTTTTCTTGTTGTTGTGTTGTGTTTTAAACCTTGGAATTCTAACCGATTTCTTGTTGTAAGATATAATTCAGGTTGATCGGAGAAAAAAAATGCAAAGGAATGCAAAGGAGAGAAAAACGGTAGAAAAAAATTTGAAAAGTGGCAAAACAGTGAGCCCACGCGTCGGCTCCGTGTCACGGAGGAGGGCCTCCGCGTCACCCTCCGTGACACGTTGAAGGCAAATCTGGAATTTTTACAAATTCCAGAATGCCTGTGCGATGGCTCCGTGTCACGGAGGGGCTGCTCCGCGTTACCCTCCGTGACACGTTGAAGTGTTATTCGCGTCGGGTCACACCGGGTCACCGGATAACCCGCGTGAAAATCCCACTTTTAGCTTACGATTTCCCCTTATTTTTCTCATTCTTCATCCCCTCCGCGACAACCCTCCCAAAATTCCCTCTCCCTCAACGTGCCACGGACCTAGGTACATAATTTCATCAAGTTTCTTCAGTTCTTCAATTTAAAGGTATGTTCATCAACTCGAACTCAATTCTAGTTGAATTTGTTTCAATTTGGAGCATGAGGTATGAGTAAACCTTAGCCTAGGTAGAGAATTGAACTTAATTCATGCAAGTATTGTTAATTTATGTTCGTAATATCCTTGTGATGGTAGGAATCGATAAAAACATGTGCTTGATCGAATTTGTGAAAAATTGTAGCTAGGGTTTGGAATTGAACATGAAAATGAGTAAACGGTAAATTGTGACTTCTTGTGATTTGTATATGTTGGGTGAAATGAGTTGGTTGTATTATGTATATATCTTGAAGAGACCGACGGATTCTTCGGGAGTGGAATTTGTAGCATACAAAGAAGGGTAGATGGCATAGGTTTGTATAGTTAAATAGTTGTTGTTTTCTTTTTTTTTCATTGCCAAGTGCTTTGTACAAAATTGTGAGCGACGGTAATATTGTGGTAGTGTTACGAAGTCTGAGTAGTACAAATGAATTTACACCGCCGAATTCTCTGAATGCACAAAAGGCAATATTGTTTGTTTTTTAGTTGTTTTAGTTTTTCTTGTTTTTGTAAATTAGAAATAAATATGTTCTTGCCGTGATACTGAAATTGTGGCTGAAGACTAAGTGTGGGGTGGCCGAGCCTAACCTAACCTTGAGTGAAGCTAATTTTAAAAGTGACTGACATTGGGACTGTTTGCCTTCTTTGGCGGGAACAATGGCAAGCGAGAAGAACAAGGAAAGGGCGCATCGACATCAGGCGCCGGAAGAAAGAAAGTTAAGACTGGGAACAGCAGTCCAGCAGCACCAGCGGTTCCACGCGGCCAGCGCCGCCAATACGGAACCCGATGGGTGACGAGAGGAAGAGTGGTACGAAGCACAAGAACAAGTACTTCCCTGAGGAGCATGGCTGCAAGGGACCCATTGGCACAGGAGTTCCCCCGCATGGTACACCCCAGGATTGACACTGTCGGGCTGCGATTCATTTTGACGAGCCCAAGGAGTGCAATCTGCACTTGATTCGGGAATTCTATGCAAATTGGAACCCGGCACTCCATAGTCACACCATCAAGATAAGGGCCAGATTGTCACACTTGAGCCTCATCACTTAAATGCCATACTGAGGGCGCAAAACGCGTGCCCACGTACTCTGGCAGCTGAATATCACTCCACCTTATGCGGATATCAGACGCACATTGTGTAGACCCGGTCAATCAACCTGTTGGAGCGAGGCATAAGGAGGAGAGGCCACCATCGGAGCCTGCCCTCACAGATGAACAGGGAAGCTAGGATCTGGTTGAAAATTGTTTGCTCCTGTTTGATTCCGGGGGTGCACATGACAGATGTCACTCGGGATCGCGTATGCCTGGTGTATGCCCTGATGAAAGGGCTGGAGATAAATGTAGCGGCAGTGATCATATCCGCCATGAAGGGAAACCCGGTTCGCATCAAGGGCACATGTACGGGGTTTGGCGGGTTGCTGACCACGTTCCTAAGGGGCCTGGGCAGTGGGGAAGAGCCCCTAGATTATATCCCACAGATGGAGAAGTTCCATAGATGTCACAAAGACTAAGGCACCTGACACCACTCACGGGCCAGTTCTCACACTAGCCGAGCAACATGCTCGGGATGATCAATATATGGCCCGTATGTTCGGGATGCAGATGCTCCAGCTACGAATGGGCGGAGACCGACAACGGAGGATGAGCTGTAGCAGCTCGACTTAGATTACCCCTTTGGCGAAAACGCCAGGGCGTATCGTGTGGGCCCAGCTTTTGTGCAGCCCGTGAATGATGATGTCCCCCACTGACGAGTAGACATGTCGCGAGGATTTCCCGGCGTTGAGTCGGAGGAGGGCGACAGGGGAGATTCAGACATGGGAGATGAGGAAGCAGCACCTGATGAAGAAGTGGGTCTTTGATTGATCGGGGAGTTTCACCACCCCCACCTTTGTGTTTGTGATTGTATGAACACTGGGGGCAGTGTTCGATTTTAAGTGTGGGGTGGGAGTAGTTGGGGTGGTGCTGATTTTGTCTTGTGTTGTATATAATTGCATGTTCTGTTGTCGCGTTTGAAAATATTGTGACCTTATTTGTGTTTATATGTTTCGTATTGTAAATATCTTTGTGAAGCTGTGTGTGCTGTTGAATGTTGTTAGCCGGTGTGTAAATAGTTTTTGTCGTAAATAGTTTTGTCGAAATTATCGATATTTTTAAAAAAATTCGTTAACTATTTTTATTGTTGGGTTTCTCGGAGTTTGTTTTCGTTCTTTTGCCGAAGAGTCAGTGAACCAAAGTCGTAAATAGTGTCAGTTCCCTATGATGGATGGATAGCCCGACCGTCTTATGGAAAATGTAGTCGATAAGAGTAGTTTATTTTAATTTTTTGGTTTGTTGGTTGTATCCCATGCATGTTGCTACTCTATGGCTACGAAATCCTGGTTGCGATTTGTACATAATGTTTATACTGCAAAGATGATTCGTTTGAAAGCATGCAAATTTTTGTACATATGTGAGACACTTAGGCCACAGAATTCGATTCCGTGTGATTGAGGCTTAATTTTGAATTCTTAGTAATTAGCTGATTAAAGAGTCTGTGAATATGTCTTGAGTTTTGAGCATGTGCAATGAGTGTATAGTGAGGTTTGTTTTATTCCATGTTATTGTGAAGTGTCTAGAACTTGCCTGGTGTGTATACGAAACGAAATGAAGGAAGCGTAGTGTGGGAAAGGATGTAGGCATTTCTTTGTTTAGCCTAAAGTTGTTCTTCTTTTTGCTTTATATATATACCCACTTTGAAGATTAAATCCTATTTAGCCCATTGAGCCTTTAGCCTATATTTCTTTCTTTTGTCAAAAAGGTGTAAACCAAACTTAACCCCTTCTTTCATTGTCCACCAAACCTAATCCGAAGCTCTTAAGCGCTCAAGAAAAAAAAAATGATTTTCCCAAAGTGTAAAGAATTGAAATGATGAAAAGAAAATAAAGAGAGGAAAAAGAAAAGTGATGAAAAGAAAGAAAAAGAGTCAATGGTGCCTTGCCAGACGTAAAGAAAATAATGTGCGCTGAAAGTGCTTAACAAATCTTTGTTGTTTGGTCTGGTGTGGGGGTTGCATAAAGGAGTTAAAAATTTTTTTCTGTAGTGAGAAAGACTCCAAGGTTGGGAGGAGGAAATAACTTATGCCAGAATATGATGGGATGTATGGGAAAAGCGTTTAAGGATGCTAGTTGTTATATTGGTTAGCCCAGTATATACTAGTTATGTAGCCTACATTACAACCCGTTAAGTCCTACGTGATCTTACATCACGCGTCTTATATTAGTGGAGTAATACACTAGAGGCAAGCTTATGGTTCATGACACAATACATGTGAATTCTTTTGGGAGAGTGAGCGAAATTGGGTGTTTCTAGGCCGACATGGTGTTGTAGAATTCATGCTGATTAGAACAGGAAACTCTCTTATGTGTGAGGGCACATGTTGGACAGAAAGAATAAATTCGTGTCGGATGTCTTGATCTCCTGATTTGCATGAGTTCGCTGATATCGAGAGTCGATTTGTGATGTTAGGTTGGTCTTGATATGTTGGATATCAGTGTAATGATGATGCCAGGCATGCTTTCTTGATATTTGTATGTAAATAGTGAGTGTAACCGTAGCTCGGATTGTCGAGCCAAAGTAGCCATGATGGGATGTCAATTGCATGAGGTATAGGAGTATTGTTGAAGGGCGAACAAGATTTTAAGTGTGGGGTAGGTGATGGGGGCATATTTATATGCCAAGTGATACTCTAATGCATCGTTTTTGCCTTGTTTATCCAACAATGTTTGTACATTCTCATGTAAATTGTAGGAAGTGTGAATTTATACTAACCAACATGATTAGCGTTGTTTTGTAGGAAAAACATACTTTTATGGAGCTAAGATGCATGTGGGGAGGAATCCAGGAGATGGACTCGGGAGCGACAGGAAACAGCTGGAGAAGCAAGAAACTAAAGAGGCTCACCCGATGGAGCCGTGACACGCTGCCATCGCGGTTGCATTCTGTCCAGGAGACATAATTTCAAGAATTTCAGGAGAAGGTCCGCGATCGTGCCGTATGGTGGTCTTCCTGGATCTCTTTGGACATTTCCAGTGAAGGTCCTCGTTTGCACCACCGTGGCACGCTGGGCATGCTCGCGTTGCATGCCGTGCACGTTGGGAGCAATTACCTGCACGGCTAAATTCCAGAGAGCCTCCGCGTTTGCACCGTGTCATGGAGGCAGTGCTCCGCGATGCACTCCGTGACACGTTGCTTATTATTCGGAAAAAATTCTCCCCAGTATAAATAGAACATAGGTTCATTTTTTAATTATTCTGACTTGGTGGAGCAGAGGCATTGGGTTACAGGCAGTTGAGGCGAAAATTCATAGGGCTTTCTCTATCCCTTTTCTCCCTTTCTTCAATTGTTTGTATGATTTACACTCATTTAACGATGTTCAATCCACAAATGAGTGGCTAATTCCCCTTCTTGCTGAGGTTATGAATTGTTGTATTGAAATGTAATTGATTATTTGGTACTTTCATCTTTTCTTCTATGGTTGTTCTATTTAATTCTTGTTTTTACTGCATTAATATCTGGCCAATGTTAATGTAAAATCCAAAGTCAGTTTCACCGAGGGGCAAGAAACTAGAAAGTGGTGAATTAATATGATATGATCTTTTCTTAGTTTGGGAAAATTGAGAATTGATTTACCTTCAGGATAGAAATATACCTGAAAATCGTATTAGTCAAGTGTGGAATCGGTTTTGTATGGCTAGAACATGAATTTCTTCTTATCACAGAAATGTAGGTGGAAGGTTTATGATTCTTAAGTTGGGTTAAATACGAGTTTAATCCATAGGCATAAGTTCCGACTAGAAACCGGAGAAAGATAAACCATGTATGTCGATAATTAATTTCTTTACATGTTCATTTTAGCCTCAGCATGCTCATTCATATTCAGACTCACTTGCTTATAATTATTCTGCTTTAGTATAAAAATAGTTTCACAAAATATAAAAACTTTTCTTTACACTATTGTCTTCATTATTGGGATTCTGATGAAATTAACACTCAAGGAGGTTTTACCCTGTAGTCCAGTCCCTGTAGGTTCGACATTCCGGTTCTTAAAGAGGGCCACTATATTACTTGTACAACCCGTACACTTGCGGGCTCATCAGTGATCACCCCTAGACTTTATTAGAATTTCCCGAAATTTCCAATACAATCAACACTATGAAGGTTAAATTAACACTCCAACATGATAATTCGTTGAATTAGTCTAGTCCTTTTGGGTTTGACATCCGGCTCTTGAAAAGGGACACTATATTATGTGTGACTACGTACGCTTGCGAGTGCGTTTGGGTGCAACAATGACCATGAGTCGTGGTCACCGGTAACAAGTCATTGAGTATCTCATAGTGAGTATTAGTATGCAACTTACGGTGAAGCCAACGACTGCAAACCACGAGAGTCGTGGCCATTGACGACGACTCATCCAATCCCTCATTGGGACTGGCAGTCTGTTTTTCTATTCGAGTTTCATAAGATCTTTTCCTTCCTTTGTTCCTAAAGCCTAAACTACATTGTTTTAAACCCAGAATAGAGTGTATTAAGATGGAGTTCAGTCATTTCTAGCCTATTCAAAACTCATGCATGCAAGTTTGAGGGGTTTTAGAGGGTGGTCAAGCATAGTTCATCAAAAGTTCTTTCTCAATTATTCCTTAGGCAATCAAAGAATTTGTGAAACTAAGATCAGGTATGTAAGGCTGTGAAATGGGTGCCATTGTCACACCCATGCCCAATTCCTTCTCAAATCATGATGTTCTAATTATTGATTCCATGGGGTTTTAGCCAATGCATGAATTCTTATGTTTTAATCCTGGGTATGATCTAAGCATTATTTAAACGATGAATTATGATTAATGGGCAGATCTTACAATATTTAAATCGCAAATTACATTTGCAAGTTTTTCCTGACTTCATGATGCCTATCCATGAATGTTCATGAAAATTGAGATCTATGAGTTATATGTTAAAGCATGATGAGATGTTTATGAGGAAAGTATGATTTCGATATACCCATGTTTATGTTCATGTTTTTAAAGTGAATCAAGATAATTTCAAGCATGTTTAAGTATTGGGGCAAGCCAATATGATAAAGTATGTTTTTTAAATTTCATGAATTAGCTTACCACATGGTTTCAAAGTCAAGACTCCCATTATTTTTAGCTTGTGGTATGGTTTGAGCCAAGGCTCCTCATGTTATGATTTCAAGATTAATCATGTATGTTATTATACAGCTTCGTCATTAGATGATGGTCAGTTTCATTGGCGATAGAGCATATGCATATTTTAGAGTAGTGTCTAGCACCGAGTAGGCTAAGAGGTCAGTAAGCCACATTGCCTTAGAACTATTCTCAACGTAGGTTTACTTTTATATTTTGGGACCTCCTTGGAGATTTCCCCGCCCCCAAGGGCCTTAAACAGTATGGATATCGCTGGTAGCGTCCTTAGCCCTGGAAAGACTTTGGATGGCTCTGCCCAGTTGAGTGTGATAGTCGAAACCACGTAAGCTCTATCGTGGTAATGTCTATTATATGATGAGTGGCCCATTGTTCCTTATGATTTCAATTATGCATGTGCATCAGTCATGTTATTATGTTTCAGCAGGTTTAACCCAATCTTTGATTTTACTTGTGATTAATAGTTTTCAGCTTTGGGTCATTCGATTTAGTTGTGATGTTCGGTGCATGTGCAGATCATGATTTCATAAAATAGCATGCAAACCCCTACTCTCAGAATCTTATTTTAAGTATGTTTTATATTATGCATGATTTATGATTTTACTTACTTAGTTGTTTTACTTACACAATATAGGTGCATTCATATAATGACCACATACTGTATGTTGTATCTGACTTTTATCTAGACTCCGTCTCAAAAGTAGCCAAATTCTCCGCTTTAGTACTTCCCGTATCAGAGTTGGTGAGTCCTCATCTTTCGAGGGCCCTTTTCATCAGTTATGTTTTGTCTTTCGGTTTTCGGACTATAGTGAGTTGGTGGGTTCTTGTCCCATCCACTCATGAGTATTAGAGGCTTTTTCAGACATAGTTGTATTTCAGCTTTAGCCTTGTGCTTGTAATCAGATCTGATGTTTTGTTTAGACTTTCGGTATGTCATTTATGATTATCTTCCGCTTATCTATGATTGAGTTAGATGTATAATCATGCCATGGGGTCAGTTTGAACCTCTCGGGGTTTCTTGTCTGTCTCGATTTGGACCTATGTTCGGGTCGTGACATTCAGGTGTTATTGATTTGATTGCTTCTTTTTAATTTTAGAGCTTATGGTTTCCGTGAGAGCTTTGTCCCGGCACCCCTTCCATTGTTGTAGATGCTTCATAGATAGTGTTAGAGGTTGAGTTAATAATGTTACTGCTTAACATGTATTTCAGTTATAGAATAAATTCTATTTTATATATTGAGCTCACTATGCTTTAGCTTCCACATTATTTATAGAGATCTAAACTAATAGTAAGCCAGGCCAAGGATTTGCTTGGATCATAAAAATAGTTTGAGTGTTGGTTTGCACCGTGGATCTAGATTTGAGGCATGACAAATTTGGTATCATAGTTTAGGTTTTCAAGAGTCCGAGGGTGTCTATGAAGCTGTGTCTAGTAGTATCCTTCTTATCGGTGGTGAAGTGTACCATATCTATAATGAGGAGACTATGAAAGCGTTAACAAATTCCTCCCCTTATTTCATACTCTAGTTCATTGATAGAGCATGAATCTATACAGAATTCCTCTAAATTCACATATTCACATGATCAAAGCACACCGCCAGTGAGAGGAATAGGATACATTCTTGAACTATTTCTTCCCTTGCGAGTTGAGAGGAGCTACGGTAGAAGGGTTTGTAAACTTAAAGCAACGCACCATAAACGTGAAGAAGTATAGGTGATTGGAGTCTAAGTCAATAGTTGAAGTAGAGCCAATGTCAAAATGCAAAGGGTGCACCAGGGTTGAATTTAGTTACACTAGATTCTAAGCTCCTAAAGTGCTATGTGTATGTAGTTTAGTATTCTTGAGTTGAGAAGTGTGAAGAATAGTAGCTATGTACTATATGAATTGTAAAGAGCCTAGGATAGTGAAATTTAAATAAGATAGATGATTTTGAGCATCTTAGTATAAGCCTTGACTTTTTTTATTGGGTGGATAGAGAACTGGATTGTAGCCAAGTTGATACGACAGAAAGAGTATGAATCCCTGCAATGATAGTGTTGTCGGCAAAAAGAAATTTAGGAGCTACCTATTAAATAAATCATAGCATAAATTTTGGTACCTACAGATATAGTCATTAAGAGAGAGTTTAGCATCCATACGCATAGTAATACCTTGGCCCATGATGAGTTGGTAATTTACCAACTCATTAGGCTCTTAAGCTTGAGTTTTTGCTTAGTTTTGAGTTTTATTATATGGATTTTTATGCCCTTTTTTTCCTTTGTTGTGTGCAGATACCCTAAATGTGGAGAAAAGAGCAAAAATGGAGCAAGAAGAAGGAAGTGAGATCAAATCGGCGGTCCACCGATTAAAACCAACGAAACGCCGATCAAAAGACGATCATCACTTCCTCTAAGAAAGAATGACACTGGCGAAACATAAGTTTCCAATGGCGACTCCATTTGGCCTACTCACTGAATGACATCTGATTTTCTGGAGTGAAGAACAAAGACTCGGCGGTTTACGGATTGAGATTAGCTTAACACCGAATAAATCGCCGATGTTTATTGGAGTTTAGTGATGGCTCAGATAATGTACCCGTTGATTCCTGGATTTTAGCTGGCAAACCGTTGGTACCTCCACCGATTCTAGAACCTTTGCTCAAGTGAAAAATTGTCCAGCACGGAAAAAGAGAGAAGATGCACTATTTTTGGATATAAATTCAGAGGAAGTATTGTGTAATAAGCATATCATAGCGAATCATATCAAATCATCTTTTTCCTTTCTTAGCTTTAGAACATTCCTTTGGAAAAGAAAAGGAAGAATTCGATTGGTAGAATTTGCAAAGTACTATTCTCTTCTTCTTCTTAATAGTAAGGTACAACCGTTGTTAAAGACATTTTTGTGAACTCAATTTTACTACTCTTGTTGACAATTCAATGAGTTTATTGTTGAATGTACTTTTGAATTTCTTAATCATGGTAGCTATGTCATTACTAGAGGTGTGTATTGATGAATACTTAATTAGGTGGGTATTTCTAGAGTCATCTCTATATTGTTTAACTAAGTGCAAATCTGTTAGATTCTCTTCAATCTAGGTGCAAACTAACTACAATTTCTCAACCGACACTTGTAATTATCACTCACTAGACCTTGTGGGATTCGACCACGAAACACATGGTTTCTTTTTTTGATACTTAGTCCATGTATACCCTTCTTGCTGAGGAGTATATTTTGGATATTATAAAAAATTACGCCGTTGCCGGGGACTAGCGCTTGATATTCTTGTGTTGATTGTTAAGTTTAAATAATTTTGCATCATAGTTACTTGACGCGTATGTTTGTTAGGATCTTACAATGACATGAGTGATCAATCCCAAGTAGGGGATAACTCAGTGGAAGGCAACATAGATCTGATACTGATAACCGGTGATACCAGGGTACGGAAATGACGCCTACCACCTACAGTAGGGAATGCTGTATTTCATGTCAGGCTTACCATGTTTGCATTTGTTGTGACTGAAGGAATCTTTGGGGGTAAACCAGAAGTGAGGACAAAAATCGGCATTTGAGAAATTTCTTGGAGATATGTTAGTCCTTCAACATCATAAACATAAGTTAAGAGTCTATCCGACTATAGCTTTTCTCATTCTCTCTAACAGGAGAAGCAATGATGTGGTTGGAAGAGTTGCCCCATGGTTATATTACATCTTTGCAATAGTTAACCGAAAGACCTTCTTGGATCGTTTCTTCCCTCCATCGAAGATGATGCAGCTGAGGATGACATCAAGAATTTCAGGCAAGAGCCGGGAGAGCCTTTGCATGATGCATGGCTACAGTTCAAAAGAAGGTTGCTCTTTGTCCCAATCACTTGGACTTTTCGGATGGAGTGCTTCTCCGAAGCTTCTACAGAGCCCTTGAATCCATCAAAAACTCCATGGACAACAATTTAGCTGGAGGGTCTATTATGGATAAAACATATGGGATGGCTAAAGCCCTTCCGGAAAAAATGACAAAAACATATAAGGCTTGGCACACGCGAGGGAGGCAAATGTATCTACACATGAGATCAGCTCTAGTGCATTGGAGGCTAAATTGCGACAAAGTGATGAAGAGCGGGATTAAAATCTCGCTAAGATGATGACACAGCTGGAATTAATGATAAAGTATGTGATAGGGCGGGGGCCCAAGGTGGTAAATGTTGTGGGTATGCAAGGTCCTTTGCAATATGAGAGAATCGCCACCACCAAGGTACAGTGTCAGCCATGAGGGAACTAAATGGGAGGTCCTCGACCTGGATTTAAGGAACCAATCAAGGCCCTTTGTACCAAAGGAATGAAAATTGAGGCTGGAGAAATCGTAATGCCGCGGATGTCCTGAAAGAAATGAAAGATGCGGAAATAGAGAGAAGAATCAAGAGGGAGACCGCTATCATCGGAGCTCAAACCCGTTTGTTCCCCCTCCAAAAGCTTGAAACTCCTACGGTCAGCCAGGTGTGAGTGATGCGGGTAGTTCAAAAGTTAAGGAAATGGTATCAAGGGTCCTAAAGAAAGTGGAGTCAACCGAGAGGGGTGAAAGAGTTAGAGGGGAGGTTTCTAACCTAACAGTGAGCTCACATGCATCCTCCATCAAGCATATGGAAGCCCAAATGAATCAGTTGTCGGCTCAAATGAACCCCTGAATGATAGGAACTCTTCCTAGTGACACAATGTTGAATCTAAAAGAAGATAGTCAATGCATGGCTATTGTCACTAGGAGTGGAAAAGTGATTAGAGATGCACTAGTGAAGCCCAAAGAGGTTAATGACCAAAAATCAAATGAGGAAAATGGACTCAATGAGATGGATGAAGAGGAAGGTGAGGGGAAGGATGATGAAATGCCCTCACATGCTGATGAAGATGAGGTGGGCATGAAGGCCCCAAATTATGACAGGTTGAAGCAAGAGCTCCACTTCTTTATCCACAATGGTTGGCCAACAAAAAGAAGGACGACCAATTCAGAAAATTTGCTGATATGTTTAGCAAGTTGTCCATTAATATACCATTGGTTGATGCTCTTCTCAAATGCAGAATATGTGAAGTTCATGAAGAATTGCTAAAGAAGAAGGTTGTTGATAAAGGTAGTAGGAGACAACGCACCATTGTAGTGAAATGATGTTGAGCAACCTTGCCCCCAAGAGGAAAGAACCTTGAAGCTTTCACAATCCCTTGTACAATTAGGATATGTATGTTAAAAAATCTTTATGTGATCTTGGTGCCAGCATAAATTTAATGCCCTAATCATTTCAAGAAGTTGTGACTAGGTAGCACAAAGCCTACATCTGATGATTTGCTCATGGCGGATCAGTCCATAAAATAACCGGTAGGGGTGTTGAAGTTGTGTTGGTAAGGATGGATAAATTCATCCTACCTACTGATTTTGTACTCCTTAATTGTGAGATGGATGTGGAAGTTCCAATAATTTTGGGGGAGACAAATTTGCCCCAACTATAGGTAGAGCTGTGGTAGATATAGAGCTAGGGGAGCTCAAAATTTAGAGTTGGATGTGAAGAAGTCACTTTCAAGGTTTGCCCGTCAGCTGAAACGCCCGCCGAATGCAAGTTGATAGGGGTGTTGCAGAAAGAGGATGAAGAGAGTGGAATTGAGATGGAGAAGGAATTAGAGGATGATCCGTTAAAGGAGGTATTAGAGAGAGGCCACGTCGTGCCATGATGTAAACTAAGGAGGCTTCTTGGGAGGCAACCCAAGTGTTTATTTGATTTATATTATGTCTTTGTTGTTTTCATTTTGTAGAATGGATGAAGCAAGGAGCAAAGAGGAAAGAACCATAACAACATGAGAACCACCTATTTGGACCGGTGAGCCGCCGGTCAAAGCGCGAACCTCCACTTCATAGCACAAAAAGGCAGAAGGATGGGAATATGAGCATTCAGCAAATTGGTTACTCCGGTGAACCGCCAATGCGAAACCGTGTACCACCGGTAGGTCGCCGATGCAAAAAATATTACTGAAGCATTGAATCCCTGGCGGCGGCCCACGGTTGTGATCAAGTTCTTGAATCGCTGGTCGACAGCTAAGCGCGAGATGCAGTGCACTGGGCATGATTTTTAAGAAAAAGGTAAAGCGGTAGAACGTCGGTTTAATTCGGCGAACTGCCGATGCATCGCCAGGCGAGGTAAGAGTTTTTTTCAGAATTTCAATTAAGTGTGGACCCACCAAACCCCAAAATATAGCTGAGCCGCCTGTTCTGCATAAGATTCTCTTAAACCTCCTTTTTACCATTTTTTTCACACCTTTTAATCTTCCCCATAGTCAACCTTTCCACTTTCCCACCTTTCCATTTTACCCACCTTTCCACTTCCCACCAACATATTAACTCACCATTACTACACACCTTCTCCTCCACCTATCACAATTCACTCTTCTCCCTATAAAACCCTTCCCTCCATTCACTAACACCCTCACTACCTCAAATTTCTTTCTCACTACACAACCTTTAAGTGCCATTGTTAAAAATTGTTAAGCTCTCAAGCTCAAGTTTGCAAGTATTCCGATAGTGTGGTAATGTTTCCTTGCCTTTTTCATGATATCATCAATGGTTCATTATCCTTTCATTCTTAATGCTTTCCTTTCGCATTGGATTCATGAGCATGCTCTATTTGTTTAAATTGGTGGGGAGCCAAGAGTTCTATTCGTGTGAATTTTAAATGGGTGTAAGTCTGAGTAACCCAATTCGAGTGAAATGCCATGTTTTGCCCGATGATAGGCTGGGTGACTCATTCTTAAGGAGTGAATCGTCATTTTAATCCTTATCCAAGTGTAGTGGTGTTGTTTTTATCAAAAAATGTGTGGGTATTTGTTTACGGGTGCCATTGACATGTTGAAATCTATTTGGGGACAACAACGTTTGGAAAATCGCCAGTTGAGTCAGAAAAATGCTAGTGGAACACCGGTCTAATTTTAAAGTTGGTTTCAGGCCACTGATTGGATTCCACGTTACATCGATAGTTCACATATTGGGACAGCTAATTCACCACCTTGTCACCGATTCACTATTGGTCTACTATGTCTTCTATCTCACATTGGTGAGTTATCGGCGATTTGCGGATGCCACCTGTGACTTGTCGATGCTTCACCGATTCACCGGTAGTTTTACTTCTATTGCTTTTCATTTCATTCTACAATTAGCTTAAGTTATTTAAATTCAAGTACATTGTAGCTGTCATTGACCTATGTTTGCAGAAAAAAAATCATGACTTCTTTTAGGAGCACCGGCAAAGGAAAGGCCCCCGTCTCATCCACTAGTAAGAGCAAGGGTAAAGAAGCAAGGCCTCGCACCACCTGCAAATTCCATAGAGTCCATCATTCGCTATGTCTCAAACATGAAGGAACATTATGTCATCTGTCAGGTTTGTTCCATAACTGTGGGGAAGCGCTTTGACCGGGCAGGCTTGCGTGGTGATCTCCCTAACATCACCACCTAATTAACGGCCTGACAATGGCATGGATTTGCTAATCCTCTCTCACCTTACTACCCCATCCTAGTGTTGGAAATCTATTCCTCCTGCCAAGCTCGAGAGGATAACATGCAGCACAGGGGAAAAGTTGATGACTTTCCATTCCTACAATTGGTTATGCTAAGGGGAGTGGAAGTCAATATGTAGCTTCAATTAACTCCCTATTTTGGAAGATGAGATTTGACTCCGGTGCGGTGTACATGGATCGGGTAGCTAACATGAAAAGACAAGTTTTCTTAGATAACCCCATTATTGCTGACACATCTTTGTGGGCCTCTATAGGTAGCGAAATCTCTCATAAACTTGAAATTTGAGGCTAAATTGTGGATGGACTTTATTTATGGCCGCACCATCCCATCTAAGAATGAGCAAAGGGTTAGTTTTGAAACTGCAATCCTTATCGCCTGCATCTGGCGGAGTCCCCATCAACTTTGGAGAGATTGTCACCAAACGAATGAGGAGGAAGGCACAACAGTCTATCACTTCCATGCCCTACGCTGTCCTCTGTTTCAATACTTTGCTCACTAGCCAGGGTACTCTATTCCCAGATGAAACCGCTTTCGCTACTTTAGGGTATTGATTCTCTTAGTGGAAGAGAGATGTCGAGGCACCTGCAATGTAGAGGAAAAGACTTCAAGCCTTTGATGTAACTGAGTGATCACACCATGGGTCGCACCACTCACCATAGGCCCTGTAGTTGAATGTGCCCTAGCATGATATCGGATAGCTTTGGTGATGTGCCTCATCGGGGAGCATCTCCCCTACTCAATACTCCCAACCAAGTGGTCTCCACAGACTTGTAAAAATGTGGAACTCGAGGAAGAGCCAACTCCAACGATTGGACAAGAGTCTCCCCGCACTCATTTCTCAATAATTAAAAAAGGAGCTCAAATATTTATATGAGAGTGTCCTATGCTATTAAAGAGGGTGGATGCGGTTGAGGGCCTATCACCACTCCCCCTCTGACTAAGTGCAAGGAGCTCGGAAGAGTCAGGACTTCAATAGAGGTGCCCGGCACGCAGGCGCCCTGGATGTTTGCGTGGGTGCTCCCTCCACGGTTCGAGTCTGTATTGATCTCTTTGAGGGCCTGGGATGAGTTTGAGGGCAAGTGAGGCTGGTGATGATGGGCAGGAGATGCTGCAATTATGAGGAAGAATGACCCGCTCGGGAGTTTCTTGTCCTTTCTTGCTGCTATGTATATATTGGGGACAATGTACTCTTTTAAGTGGGGAGAGATAGGCGTAGTTGTTAAGGGGTCATTGATGTTTTCTTGTTATTCTTGTCAGGCTATTTTTTGGGTTGTTTAATGATTTCCCTTGACGGACACGTTTTAAAGAAAATGAATGAATGATTTGGTTTCATTCTTGATGAAGTGATGGTTAGTGATAAAATGGGGTCTTTATTTTGAATTGCAAAATTTTGCATGAATGGACCAAGTTTTCTTGTTTTATTGTTAAGCTGTCATAAATAGTAGGATAGTAAATAAACTCCAAGGGTTTTCTTCCTTACCATGGTTTCTTTCCTCAGGAGCATATTTTTCATTTTCTTTCCCTTTCACTGTAGAACCGGCTTGGCATTTCCCAATGGTAGACTGTGTTGACTCTTAAGGGAAAGTGCCATGCTGCTTTTGAAGTCTTTTATGAAGTTGGTTTTGAAAGGCACTACCAGAAAATTTTTTGAAATGGAATTTTAAAATGAGGGCATGAAAATGAAGATAATGGGTAGATGTCTGAAGCTAGAGTATAGCATTTTTTGTCATACATTGTAAATTCTTTGTTTGACTTACGAGTTTGCTTTGATGTCCAACGTGAAATCTTGTGATAGAAAATGACTCTTGTGGACACTTTAAGGGTGATGCCTTGTGTGGTGAGGAATTTTTGATGAGTCTCATCCATGACTTCTTGTCTAGAACTTGCCGCAAATGTGAATAAAGGCGAAATCTTGGACGTAGTTTCACTTAGAACATGATTTTAGGCTTTCCTTTGTCTAGTCACTTCACCCATATACCCTCCTTGAACATTGATCCTTGTCAGCCAACGTTGAGCCTTAGACCCTTCTTTGGCAACCACATTACAAGCCATAATACCATTCTTAATACCTCTCTTTTGGCACCGGCATCCTCCTAAGTATTGGTGATAAGATAGTGATGAAATGAGGCTTCAAGCTTAAGAAAAGGGTGATAAAGAATAAATGAGGCAAAAGCCCAAGTTTGGGGGTGTGCAAGGGGCACATAAGAATTTTAGTTTGAGGTAGATTCACATTGTGTCAAAATGCATAAAGTAATAAATTAAAGAAAAAAAATAAATTGCATGAACTGGTGCTTCTTCTTATGGAGATAAGGATAATTGTGAGCCAAGGGCTTGGGAGGGACATTGAAATGAAAGGAACAAACAATGAAATAAAGTGAAGTGATTGGAAGGAGTTGATGGGAGGTATATTCACAATTGTGTGCAAGGGAGGATCTAGTCAGTACAACCAGATTTTCATCCTACCCTTAACCAAGCCTACATCATAACCTAAAGCCCTAAATGATTCTAAGTGCAGCTGCTCTACATTAGTGGCGAATTACATGAAGGGAAAGCCTAGGGGTCAAATTGTGTGCATGAAGATTTCTTTTGGGAGAGTGAGCATGACTATCTCTTCCAAACAATCCCTTGTATACATTTAATGATTACATGACAAAAGAATAGGGATTCTTATTTACGTAGTGGAATCATCCCTTTTGAGGACATAAGAGCATTTAGAATTAATGTTTATAGGGCATGATGAAACCACCCAAACTCTAGGTAGATGCACCCTGTAAGTTTCGAACGTTTAGTCAGCCTGTTCATATATTGGTTTTAGAGTTTTAGAGTACCATACGTACGAGAAAGGGCCTGAAGGCCGAACGATGTCAAGTTTGGGATTTCGAGAGGAGAGGTGAACCAAGAAGCTGCCCAAAGGGGCAAAGGGGCATGGAGCTGCTCCTCTGCATTAGCCAACATGGCATGGAGCAGAATCAGCGCGTTGGGCAACATGCCACGTTGCCTTATATGCTGCTTCAAGTATATATAGGCCTCACCCTTAGATTTCATGTTATTTCTCAAGTAAACCTCGACCAGCAGAGGTGAGAACGAGGTAAAACATTTAATTTTCATCCGATTACGCCTCTAAACGCCGTCCAAATCCAAATTAACTTCGGGTATCGAAATATGAGCTGTAGGGAGCATTTCTACGGGAGTGGTTTCATAAAATACGCCAGACAAATCATCATTACCGCCGAGCGAGTTGGTGGAATTGCCTTCAAAATAGTGTCAATAAGATCACAGGCTTAAAGTAAGTGTTTCTCTCTTCTAGATTCCCGAGAAATTACGAGTTTTTGATCGTTTTCGATAAGTTGAAGTATACTCAGTGTGTGTGTGTGTGTATATATATATATATATATATATATATATATATATATATAAGTTATTGTTTCTTCCAATTCAGTAACGAAGTTGGCCCTATTCTTCTATTAATATGATTACAGTTGAGAAGGACAGTTGAATACGAGCTGATACTCATCAGTTAGCCAGAAAACAGCGAACGAAGGTATGTAAGGCTTAACTCTCGGCCAAGTATCCTAGGCGTATAGTGTTATGACTTATGTTCTCGAATAGAAATAACGATCTTAGATGCTGCAAATAGTTGCTACCATTAGATTGTGATTCGATATGTTCTAATGATATCGAAAGACAGGGGGGTCATATGAATAAAATGGGTCTGATTGGAAGCCAGAAGAAGTATAGACCGAGACACGGCTAGTAACTTTTTTGTTGTGTAAGGCAGGTACAATGAACCCCAGAGCTCCTTAAGGAAGGTAGGGGAAAGCACAAATACCAGACTTTGGGAGAAGTTGAATCACCTCCATATTGATTGAACATCGTATATTGAGGACTAAGCCTCAGGCTAACAGTTAACAGACCGTAAGGTTGTAGCCTAAATACTGCAGTACGCCAACCTAAGTGTAAGGTAGAGAGTGTCGACCAGACTCTAATCTAGTGCAACCTAGAAACAAGGCCTAGCGAACAATTACGGGCCTTCAATATTAGAACAAGAAAGGTCACAAGGTTCGGATTTTGACCTCATGTTCCAAGGGTGGTAGAACTTCAAAGTACAGACTATAGCTAGGTGCATGTGTTCGTTGCTCCCAGAATTTAATGAACAATGCAATGAGATAGTACAAGAGGACAAGAGATATCATTAAATCATAGAAGAAGTGCTGCCAGTGATAGGCCAGAAAAGGTGAAATAGTAGGAAACGATTTATCAATATAAGAGATGGTGTGTCTGCCAGGGAGTGGAGAGTAAGTAATGAATGCAGTCACAGGGTTATCTCACACCAGGTGTAGCCTGACCTTATTTGAGTCAGTATAATAAGACCAATAGGGGGTAATTCCATTGCCTCGCCAAAATGAAATTATGCCTCATAAGACTTATGCCAGGTTAAATACCCCAGAAGTAGATGGAGTGTATGGAGCCCCAGTGTTTGATAAACTTCGACGAGAGGGGCACAATGTATGACTAAATTTTAGGAAAGGATATTAGAACAAACGGTAACATATGTTAACTTAAGCACAGTTCCTCGTACCCTTATTGTTGGCTAAGTAGAATATACAACTCAGACACTCGAGGCCTACTATAAATGGAAGTGGAAGCCTTACGGATAGTAACTTGGGCGATTGACAAACCTGGACATGTTAAAATGGGCGAAAGGAAAAGTAAAGCTTATCAGAGAACGTCACTGACTACTCAAAGCCGCCAGAAATCTTATGCTGATGTGAGGCGGAGAAACCTAGAGTTTAATGTAGTGGTAAGAAGGTAGTATCAGCCGAGGTTTACTGGACCTTATCAAATTCGCGAAAGGTTAGGACAAGTGGCTTATAATTGGATTTACCCTCAGAATTAGAATCTGTTCACCCAGTTTTTCATGTATCAATGTTGAGGTTTACCCTCAGAATTACCCTCATGTATCATGTATCGGCAGATCCATAGACTAAGAACTAAAGATGTTTCTTCCGTTAAAGTGTTATAGCAAAATAAGAACCGAGAGGAGATGACTTGAGAGGCAGAAGACAATATGAAAACCCGAGATGTCCTCGGTTATTTCCAGACATAGTCAGATTGTGCAGCTAGAAGTATGTTGTTATTTGTTGTTTCATAAGTTGCACTATATACATGTATATGTGGGAATAATTGATTTCAGTCTATCGTGGAATGAATGCCATAGTATTGTGTGGATACACAGCCATTGGATTTTCTACATTTCAGGGTTTTGGATAGTCCATATTACAAGGGATACTCAGCAAAATTTTTTTCCAGAATGAGTAATTACAAGGTTAAGGTTCTTGCAAGTAGAAGTTAACATTCAAGGATGAATTTACTTAAGGGGGAGGATGTTTCACCCGTAAGTTCTAACGTTTAGTCGGCCTATTCATATGTTGGTTGAGAGTTTTAGAGTACCATACATACGAGGAAAGGGCTGGGGAAAGGCCGAATGAGTGCCAAGTCGGGATTTCGCGGGAGGAGGCTGAACCAAGCTGCCCGGAGGGCAAAGTGGCACGAGCTGCTCCTCCCGCATTAGCCAGCGTGGCACAGGCAGAATCCAGCGTCTTGGAAGCGTGCCAAAGTTGCATTGTATGCTACTTCAAGTATATATATGCCTCACCCTTAGATTTCATGTTATTTATCAAGTAAACCACGACCAGCAGAGGTGAGAATAAGGGAGAAAATTTAATTTTCATCCAATTACACCACGCTAAAAACCGTCAAATCTAAATTAACTTCGAGGTATCGAAGTATAAGGCAGCAGGGAGCATTTCTACGGAATTGGTTTCATAAAATACGCCATACAAATCATCGTCCCGCCGAGCCAGAGTTGGTTGAATTGCGTAAAACTAGTGTCACTACGATCACAGGCTTAAAGTAAATTATTTCTCGTTCTAGATTCCCAATAAATTACGACTTTTTGATCATTTTTTCGATAAGTTGAAGTATAGTCGACATTAATATCATAAGTTATTATTTTTTCGGGTAGTAACGAAGTTGGCCCTATTCTTCTATTAATATGATTACAGTTGAGAAGGGTAGTTGAATACAAGCTGATACTCATCAGTTATCCAAAAAACAGTGAACGAGGTATGTAAGGATTAACTCTCGGCAAGTATCCTAATCGTATAGTGCTATGACTTATGTTCTCAAGTAGCCGCAAATAACGTCTCGAATCTGTAGATAGTTGCTACCATTAGATTGTGATTCGATCTGTTGTAATTAGCTGATATTGATATACGTATATAAATATCAAATATATTTATAAGTAGATACTAATAGGGTTATAGTTGCCCTACAAATTCTGGTTATTTGTTTAGAAAATATACAGATCGTGCGAAGGACCCCTCGCTAAAGGGAAGCGGGTTAAATGTGATTCGCGTTATGAACGCTATAGAAACTCTTTTAGTTCTTAGTTTATTGTGATGGTAAACTTATATGTTTGTCGCCAGGCCTGGAGCTTCCGAAGGTCGTAAGAGTTATTGGCCTGAATCAGTTGGTTAAATTGATATGGGCGCAGTTAGGCGGTGTAACGACTTGATTTGTGCACATGTGGAAGAAGCAACCCTAGAGGTCATTAGCGTTATCGCACATTCAAGAACCAGAAATAGAAGAATAGGTATATTCTAGAGTTAGCAACACCAGGGTTCTCCAGTGTATTAAGTGATCGCCCTCCATCCCTTTATCCTTATTAGTGATTGACAGTCTTAGTCGACTTAGCAGGTTATCATATAGGACGCCCAGCAAGCCATCCAGTCGTCTGAGTTAGATAAACCCGTGGGTACTAACAAGAGGTCCACATCAGTAGTCAGTGACAGGCCAGCACCTAGCCAGTTCCTGCTTGTAAGTTATTCAGGTACAGAGTGCTGGGAGAGGCCAACCCTTAGTTGATTAATTAGAAGAATAAGTAGTTAAGCTATCCATAAACCACGAGTTATTCATGAGTTATAGATGTCCGAGTAGGACATTCAGAGTGTTGTCAGGCCACTTCCTTACCTCGCTCCTATTCAGCCCGAACTATTTGAGATCGTGATCACTGCTCAGGATCCGCTGATCAAATATAGGCGCATGGCGTGCCGCAGAACCAGCCATACGGAATTATCGAAGGAAGCAAGTAGCACTAGCATGAGGCTTAGAAGGCGGATATTCTCTCTTTATACAGATAGATTGATGTATGTTATAGCACCTGGGTTGGGGTTGCCCTCCAGTTAGAGCCTTCCATGACCGCCCCAGGTTAATAGTTGTGTCGCTCGCCCACCAGGGGCGATGATACGTCGCTCTACGGAGCAGCATGCCATCCGCAAGGGAAGAGATGGGGATCCAGGATCCTCATATTGCCGTGGTTGGCCTTATACACACCCGCCGAGCATTTACACCGAGGTGTAGATATCAAGGAGTCCTCTGGACTCAGACTCAAAACAGCTACAGTTCAGGGCCCAAGCGGGCTAGTGGCAGGCAAAGGGACCGGTAGGTTGGCTACAGTACCAGTAGAGTTGTAGACAGCTGATTAGGGGTATATAAGGTGAGATGTGCGCGAGGACTTACATGGGGCCTAGCGAGTTATTCTGTGCTTATTGTACCTCCCGACTTATGGGGGCCTTGCTTGAGTTATTCTGTGCTTATTGTACCTCCCGACTTATGGGGGCTAGGTGGGGTTCTTATACGAACTTTTGTCTACTAATTGTAGTGTATAAATGTGTAAGTATACGATTACTTAGCTTATGTACATGTAGTGTCAATTAGATGCGATTACGAATCAACAAGGCGTACAGGTTAATATTTCGGCTCTTCTTTTTTATTTATTTCTAGTCCCTATTCAGCTTATCTATTGCCTTACATATTCGGTACGCACTTATTGTACTGACGCCCTTCCCGGGGTGTTGCATTGCCACTGCGGTACAAATAGATGAGAGCAGGTAATCGTAGTTCCACTTAGGCGTACAACACCGTCGGCTCCCTTCTTCAAGGTTTGTGTGATAAAGGTTTATTCCTTTTGTTTGTACAGTATGGGTAGGTTGGGGCCCTGTCCCGACAATCTTATTACTCCTAGAGGCTTGCAGATTGTGTTACTTCCCTGTGGTTAGCAGATGATATCGATAATATAGGGCCCATATGTGCTTTAGATGATGTGTGTTGGCAAAGTGTGGGGCCCTATTTATCTATTGATTGGCTGGCCTTGTCGGCCACATAGAACTCCCTATGATTTTTTGTCTTTGGTTAGCTGTTTTATTTTTACTTAGGGGCTATAGGCCTTGTCGGCCGGGGAGTTGTATTCCACAGCCGCTATACCAGCTGTTCTGGATTCAGAGTTGGGAGTCATCCGCACCAGTGCTTAGGCTCGATGAACTCAGCGGTTCAAGCCTTCGTAGGGCACCAGGTGCAAGTCATGCCCCCAAGGTGGGGGCGTGACAATAAGTTTTAGTGTGCACTAATTATGACTTGAGAGGCTATGTGTATTTCATGGTTAAACAATGCCCTTGTTTTACAAAATGAATCCTTTCACGAACCATATTGGTGAAAAGTGGTAGCCTCTTGAAATAATTGATTTGGTCTTTTGGGGAATTTGCTTCTCCTTTTCGGTGAGATTAGTGAGCATTTTTGGAGTTGTCATAGATCCGGTGATTGGTGATGTTTAATTTGACGTAGACTGGCATGTTTTTCAATGAATGGGAGTGAATTACTTGAGGACAAGCAATGGTTCAAGTTTGAGGATTTGGTGAGTTGGTAATTTACCAACTCGTTGGGCTCTTAAGCTTTTAGTTTTGCTTATTTTGCGTTGATTATATGGATTTTTGTTCCCTTCCCTTTGTTGTGTGCAGATACCTAAACATGTAGAAAAGAGCTAAAATGGAGCAAAAAGAGGGAAGTTAGATCAAATCAGCGATTATTCGATGAAAACTGGCGAAATGCCTGACAAAAGTCGATCATCATTGCCTATGAGGAAGAATTGCAATGGCGAAATGCGAGTTGCCAACGACGACTCACTGACCCAGTCACCGAATGAGATCTTATTTTCTGACAAGAACAAAAAAAGAAAGACTCGGCGGTTCCACCCAGTTGAGACTGGCTAAACGCCAAATGAACCGTCGATGTTCACTGAAGTTTAGTGATTCTTAGATAATGTACCTGGTGGTTCACAATTTTAACTAGAGAACCGCTGGTACCTTCGCTGATTCTAGAATGCTGCTCAGGGGCAAATTTGTCCTGCACGGAAAAAGAGAGAAGATACCCTATTTTTATTGGATATAAATTCTAGAAAGTACTGCGTACTAAGCATATCATATAGAGCATATCATATCTTCTTTTCCTTTCTTAGCTTTAGAACATTCCTTTACGAGGAGAAAGCGGGAGAATTTGATTGGTAGAATTTGCAAGTATTATTCCCACTTCTTCTTCTTAATAGTAAGGTACAACCATTGTTAAAGACACTTTGTGAACTTGATTTTACTACTCTTGTTATTAAATTCAATAGTTTATTGTTAATGCTTTTGCAATTTCTTAATCATGATAGCTAAATCACTACTAGAGGTGTGTGATGATGAATACTTAATTAAAGTGGGTATTACTAGAGTCATCTCTATATTGTTTAACTAAGTGTAAATCTATTAGATTCTCTTCAATATATAAACTAAGATCCATTGATTATGATGTGGGTGTATTTGTTTTTACTTGATTGTTTCTTGTAAAAGAATAATTAAGCATTGGAGGAGAATTTAATAGTGGGTATCGATGTGAGATTGTGAAATTGGGCTCGAATTAGCCAAAATTGCATTCTCACTCTAATTAGTAATAATAGCTAGAATTAGTGCAGTTACTAATCAAATTTGATTGGATTGAGCTAATAGTGGCTAGAAGGTTTGATACAACTCCTAGTAAGAGGTATTTATAAAAGCTGAAAATCTATAATTACCCATTTCCCCGAGATTATTTACATTAATTAAACTTATAAGATGACCTAGCATTTCCCTATCTAGTTAGTATATCATCTACCACACCTCTAGCCTTTCACATTCTTGTCGACAACCTTGGTGATTTTGCTATTAGAGGCAACCAAATTAGCAATCATAATCTACTACAAATTCCTATCTCCCCCAACTTATTTGTTTTTGTGTTAATTTTAAGCGGTGCAAGCTGACTTCAATTTCTTAACCGAAACTTGTAGTTATCACTCACTAGTCCTTATGAGTTCATTCCCCGATACCCGTCTTTTTACTTATTTTGATACTTCGGTTGTGTGTACCCTTCTTATGAGGAGTATATTTTGGACGCTATTAGCCCACAAGAGTTATTTGATTATAGCCCAATTTGAAGAGTTCCAAAAGACATAGAACGTTGACTTTTTGAGCTTTGGGGAGATGATAAACTGAAGAACCAAGTCAAGTCTTGAGATTCCAATTGCGAAAAAGTCATGGAGCAGTAACTATGGGATGTCAATCCCTTCTTAATCAGTTGTATTCCTTGCACTTCAATCTACATGATACTCTACTCATATCATATGGATTCATTCCATGACCACGTCTAAGGTCCAAGCAATTTACTATCATGACACAAGCAGGACCCCGAATCATGCAGGACCTAGAACCACGAATGGCCAAGCTAACCCATGTCATACACATAGCATGATTAAGGGCATAGATAAATGGTATTAACGCATGAACATAAGATAAGAGGAAGTACTGAACGTATAGCATAAAAACTTAAGAAAAGACCAATAGTCAACAACGCTGATATACTACATAACTGTCTGAAAGCCTCTAAATATTATAAGATTTCTTGATGGGATAACACCCCCCAACTAGCTTGCTAAGTTTAAAACTAAAATCCATAGACGTAAAGCATAAGGCTGATAAAAGTCCTTGGAAGATGAGGACTTTCCAACACTAGGATAGAGCTGGACTGAGTGGGAGCAAGCTAACGTCCAAGCTGAGACTGATCACTAGAACCTACATCATGAGACTATATAATATAGGATATGCGGTCAGTACTTTGAATGTACTAAGTATGTAAGGTAAGTAAAACATACTAGCAGAACCGAAATAAAGAGATCAGCGAGTGTAAAGATTTTATAAAACATAAGATATTGATCACAAACTGAACATGGAGGGCTAAAAGCTTCTAAAATTGTAACATAAAGCTGGATATTACTGTTCTTGCAAGTAAAATCTCGTAGAGAATGTTTTGCGCCAAAATACCATAAGTCATAATATCATAAGGCATGAACATAATAATATATAAATATTATGAGACAATGGGAGATTCTTATAACCAACATAACCCACGTATGCATACATGGGAGCCCAACCTATAAAACCCTAGTCCGGAGGGTGTCCATACCTTGAAAAGGACAGAACCATAAAAATGCGTGATTATCACTCATGGGTGGCCCATTTAGGCATAGAGCACTCTTGTGGGGGACCCTAATGAATTATGTTGGCACGTAATTTTGAGATCGGGTACATTAGAACTCCGACCTACTCGATGCTAATACTACTCCCAAAACATACATAGTGCTCTGTTGATCATGAAACATGGGTTTACATGGCTAGTTTAAATCATGAAACTCATAAACATGATAATATACGTGAGCTAGCATGAAAATAGTGTCAAAGTTAGGCCATGATTCTTAGACTTGAATTTTGTTAAAATCATGCATAATAGGGTAAAATAATCATATCTTGTAATTCATCAATTCATGTGGAATTATAACAGAAAGCATGCATTATAATCATAATTCATAGCTTGAATCTTAAGAGGCTTGAAATCATAAGAGAATCATAAAATTTCATGCAATTTGAGTCAAACCCTAAAAGTTCATAAAATCATATTTTAGATTTAACGTTTATAGATTCATGAGGGAATTAATAAGGGACATGCAATCATAATCATAGGAACATAAATTAAATTATGAGAGGACTGATTTCATAGAGGAACATGAGAGAATTCAACCACAATTGTACAAAATGCTAGAATTTGAAAATTTTTGCATGGTAGGAGAAAATCATGAATTCGACTTGAAAGGGAATGATAGTGAAATAAATCCCCATTCATGGCCCTATATACCTGCATTGAAGGATTTCTAATCTTTTCTTGAAGAAACAAAGGAAATTTGAAGAGATTTGATGAAGAACCCTAGCCTTGATCTTGAGAGAGGATTTCAAATCTACTATTGTTATGAGAAAGCATAAGGACTTAAACGAGTTAAACCCCTTAATACACTCTTTAATAAACCCAAAACAACATCACTTAGGGGTTAGAAGATTAGAAATTTACAAATATACCCCTAGAAAAATGTAATTAAAAGATGACTGCCAGTACCACAAGTCGTACCACCTGACCATGACTCATAGTTTCCTTCCATTTGCTTACCAAGTCAAAATTTCTAGTTCTCTAGTTCTCCAAGCAAGGGAAATCACTATGACTCGTTGTTCCCTATAATGAGTCGTACCATGTCTCATGATTTAGCGGTCCACGTCTTCTGCACCCACACCCCTACGTTACAAACAATGGCGCATTGTTTCCTACAATGAATTATACCATGACTCGTGCCTCGGACCTTCCCTCATATCCAAACCATGACTGCCAAACATGATTCGTTGTTTCCTATAATATTCATACCTTGACATTATTGCCTCCTACCACTCGTACCATGAATCATCGTTACTGGTCTAGGAGAAACTGTTGCTTATCACAACTACTCCTACGACATGTGACTTCAATCCATGACTCTTACGGCGAGTCATTTTGAGAAATTCTATAGATTTTTCTACTAATCAAATTCTAAATTATGAATCTGGTCCTAGGAAACTTTGGGGTGTTACATTATCTCCCCATTATGAACATTCATCCTCAAAAGTAGACTAAGTATACTAAAAGACTAGAGAATGAACTGCAATCCCAAAACTGAACAACCATAGTTGAAAACTGATGCGTGACTGAATCGAACTAAGATACATGAATGAACTGAATTCATGAAATGTACACATGCCTATAACATGAAAGGAAGTAACTGAGAGACATGAACTTGGCATGAAATTGTATAGAGTACTAAGAAGGAAACTGGTACCTCATGCTGGTATTGAGCCAAAGGTAAAGATGTGGGTATCTAGCCATCATATCTATTTCCGCTTCCATGTAGCTCCCCTCAACAAACTGATTCCTCCACCAAACTTTCATAGAAGTTACCTCCTTGTTTCTCCACTTCCGAACCTAACGATCAAGGATCCAATTGGAAACCTATGCTCTATACCGGAGCAACTAGGGTTGGGTCTCTAATGCACTACTTCCAGCCAGGATAGATGGAAAACTGGATACTGAGGGAAAACTCTAGTAGTTCTTGCTCATCTGCCTTGCCAACTCACCTCCAATCTTATAAGGACTAACATTGTAACACCCTGAAGTCCCTAAGATCAAACCTAAGAACTGAAATTGAGAAATAAGGAAGGCTACACCAAGCCTTGTAATGAGTGGTAGAATGACTCATTGTGTGACCTGATGAGTTTTTAAGTGACCCGTCATGTGTGCATCAGTTAGTAAAAAAGTGGGTTCTCTTGAGACTTAATGAGTTAGGATGAGTTGTGTTGTCACTTCACGACTCGTCAAGTGAGTCATTGTCTTGGAAGGGTGATCGGATGGTAAATTTCCAGTGGTGACAAAAAGTCGAGGTGACAACTCATCATATCACCTAATGACTCGTTAGGTGACTCGTTCGGTGTGATGCATGGATGAAAACCTGAAGGTCGGAGAGACTTAACGAGTAGTGGAACGATCTGTTAGTTTCATGATGAATCGTTTGGGGACCCATTTTGTGGAGGTCTATAAATGCGAGATTTCTTCCCAGAGACAACGAGTGGAACTAACAACTCGTTGGTTAACCTAACAGGTCATTTTTCCCGTCCTTTGTCCAGTTCAAGTGATTGGGATCTTGACACCTAGGACTAAAGACTAGTCACAATGAGGATTTGTGGTGCTCAACCAACGACTCGTTGTGCGACCCGTTAGTCCCGGCAATTAGTTTCTTGACTTTCTCAGGGGTATTTTCATAGAATTCCCTCTATTTTAATCTTAAATATGTCATAATTTGGGTTTTTTTATTTCACGGATTTAGAGGGATGCACGACCTTCCTCCCCATTCTCACCTCACACTCATATAATTCCTCCGTGAAAACTCAGGCAAAAACGTGTCAGGCAAGATCAAAGGTTTAGTTTCTTCTCGATTCTCAAGGATTTTCTTATGGGAATCTTTTCCAGGTAAGTGGGAGTTCAATAAGACTTTCTTTCCCCTTGTCCTTATTTAGTTATAGAAAAACGTTCTAAATTCTAGCCCTACAGAATAGTTAAACCTAGGATGTTTAGTTATAAAAGAACTCCTTAATCTGGTTAATTTCCTTAGTTTGTATGAGATCCCTAGTTGAAATTCATGCCCTAGTTTATTTTTTCAGCTTTCTTTCTAGGTTTTAATTTATAACATAAATTCGAGTAAAACTAGCATGAGTTAGACTCAGACATAAATGTTATTTGTTTATAGTAAATTTTACTCGAATCTTGAATGATTATTACGAACACTTAAATAGAAGCTAATCTTTTGTATGTTGAGTCTTAGAGTTCCAGTCAATACTTTGTATACTTAGCATCTTTAGAAATGTCAACTAATCAGTTTGACTATCATCAGTCTTTTGACAAATACAATAAACTCAGTAGAATCAATTTATCAGTTTGTTAATTGTTCTTTAGACCGTTATGACGCTTTCAGATAAAGAAGCTCTGACGAGTCTTAGAATATAGTTTCTTTAAGGTCCTTAGACTCTCAAAACACTTCAAGATAAGTAGTTATGACTTAAGTCTTAGGGCATCAATTTCGAGCAATCAGCACAGTTAGACACATTTAGGACTTCCACAGGGTAGTTCTTAGCACTAAGCGGGCCGAGTTCCAGTGCACCTAGGTTCCAGAACTATGTTGCCCTTTGTAAGTTATTACCCAGGAATAGGCTTGAAACAGTCATCACCCAGTTCAGCTGCTATATCCTGGAAGGGTATAGTGGGCCTTCTCCTATGGGGGGGGGGTATACATCGGACTCCAAGTTTAGCTCACGTGGTTACATGTCAGTTATAGTATCTCCCACAGTACATCTTAGTCCAGTATAGTTACAGTCTCCAGATTAGTTCAGTAGAGTTTCTTCAGTTTTTAGTTTATTTTTACACTATTTCATTATAGTTAGCTATTATTTAGTATATGTATGTTTTAATTCCTTCTCAAATGCTCAGTATATTCAAAGTACTAACGCATACCTCTTATGCTATGTTATTTTATGATATAGGTTCAGGTTCTCAAACACAAGGGTTAGTTCTCCTTCAGGTTTTTTAGCTCAGCAGTATAGACTTGGTGATTCCTCATCTTCGAGGTTCATAGTTTTAATTCTTCAATATTTTTCATTTTAGTTTTATTTTCAGAACTTGGACTAGCTGGGGGCTTGTCCACAGCAACTCATCAGTTCATTTGAAGGCTTTCAGACAACAATTATAGATTTAGCTAGATTTTCCTTATTTATCTTCAGATTTTTGCATCATTTTATTCAGTTGCAATAAATTTTATCAGCTTCTGCTCATGTATGATAATTTTCAACAGATTAATTTTTAGTAGAATATACTCTACTAGGGTTTGCTTAGGGTCACTTGTGACTTTATGTATTGTTCCACGTCAGGATGTGAACTCGGGTGGTGTCAAACTTGGTATCGGAGCATCAGGTTTAGAGTATCCTGGGGATGTTTTGAAAGCCGAGTCAAGTAAAGTCTTTTCATGGGTGTGAAGCGCACCGCACTTATAAGGAGAAGGCTATGAGGCTTAGAAAAATTCCCTTTATTCATGATTCTTATCATGCGTAGAATTTTAGACTCCCTCCTCTAACTCCTGTTCTACCTTTTTGAATAATGATACCTCTAAAGGAAGTTGAAAGAGGACTAAAAATGCTAACCGGCCAGCCCCACCAGTTTCAGCAGCACCCCAGAACGACCCATGTGCCCCACGTAGAATTTTAAGCTGCTATTCAGATGTTAGCTCAGGCAATGACCAACTAGGTCAATCAATAGGTCGTTGTACCAGTCAACACAAATGGGTCTGTAGCTGCTGCCAGAGTTCGGGATTTCACACGGATGAATCCCCCAGTATTTCGCGGTTCTAAGGTTGTGCAAAGAAGACCCCCAGGAATTCATTGATGAGGTGCAGCAGATCACCAAAATCATAGGTGATACCGCTATAGAAATTGTTGATCTGGCTGCCTACCAGGTGAAAGGGTGGCTCGAGATTTGGTACAAGCAATGGAAAGAAGGAAGTCAAAATGGTGTTGGTCAGTGGAATGGGATGAGTTCGTTACGGCATTCCTGGACAAGTTCTTTCCCAGGGGTTGAGGAAGCTAAAGTTTGCCGAAGTTACAAACTTGGTAGAACAATAGGAATATGCATTGAAGTTCTCAACTCCAAGATATGCTCAGAAATGGTTGCTTGCTTAGCCGAGGGCTCACATGCTTCAATGTGTTAATGGAGTCTCAGAAACTTGGTGGTTGATAATGCTAAAACTCACACTTCCTGGCAAAAGTATGAAGCAGACGTTGTCGATAAAGAACCCAGCAAAGAGGTTGGGGTCGAACCCACGGGGAATAAGGTAAGATCTAAATTAATTGTTACGACCCAAACTAACGCCCAAATTGTGGACATGGGACAAACGTCTGAGAGACCTCAAGTCGACACACATGGCATAAGCATAAAACTACTCATTCAATAAACTAAAGAAATCAAAATATAACCTTAGTAGGAGTCTAATACAACATCAATCATGAAATAACTTCTGGAAACTAGCATACATAAGTCTGAACGCCTTTAATCTGGACGAGTTTATGGGACAAGACCCCAACTAACTCAACAATACTGAAACTGAAGTACATAAAAGAAACTGAAAGTATTGTCCTCAAAAGAAGATGAGATTCACCAATCCTGAGCAGATATACACTTTTCAGAGCTGACTAAGATCGGGGCTGAAGCTCTAAGCTAATCCTGTATCATGAAATGATACAACATAGAAATATGCGGTCAGTATGCGGAATGTACCAAGTTTGCAAGGTAAGTAAAACCATTGATGTAACTAAAATAAATTATGTAAATAAAACGCGTACATTAAACATGTTATCAGTATGCTAAGAGTAGTGCTTGCATGCATCATTTCAAAAATCATGATCTTTTCATAACATGACGACTCTTAACTCTAAAACACCAAATGTCTCGAATGACTCATAGCTAAAACAGAACATTTATTGAAAAGCTGTTTATGTGTCCAAGCCTCACTTTTAGAACATGCATGTGAAGTGAAGCCATGAGCAATGAGTATGTGAATCCATAGTTATAAGACATTTAGGAGACTCGTCATTTAACGGACATACAACGATAAGAACATGTGCTCCCGACTATCACACTCAAGTGGGTAGAGCCATCCATAATCTTGCCAGGGCTATGTACGATACCATGATATCAATATCAAGATTAGGGCCCAATCGGGGTAGGGGATAGCTCATAGGAGGTACCAAAGTAATATAATAGTATCAACCTACATTGGCGCATAGTTTTGGGAATAGAACTGATCCAACCCTTAACCCGCTTAGTGAAAGACTCTTCTCTCAAAAACATGCAAGTTCTCTACATTGTATATAACGAAGCTCAAACATCAAGAATCTGTCTTAACCCGCTTAGTGAAAGACTCTTCTCTCAAAAACATGCAGTTCTCTACATTGTATATAACGAAGCTCAACATCGTTTATTGACGAAGATCAAGATGAAATTATGAAAAATTCAATATCGTATGAAAAGGAAGCTCAACATTGTCTGTTGACAAAGCTCAATAATGAAATCATGCATAGACTCGAAATCATGTGAAAATGAAGCTCAACATTGTCTTTTGACAAAGCTCACTAATGAAATCATTCATATGTGATTCTTTATTTCAAAACATACCACAAGCTAAAATATGGAAGTTGGGAGAATTTTCTTCAAACAATGTGGTAAGCTTATTTTGGGAAAATCATCATTCGAAATCAACATGTGGGCATTGCCCAAAGCTTTACTATACTTAGAGATGCTCAATTCTCATTGAAATCATAATTATAGACATGGGTAGTTTCAATTCGTGCTTTTCCTCAAAATCTCTCATCAATATTATAGTTATTTCGAAATTTACACTTTTCATGATTAGATAACCAATTGGCTTCAACATTCATAAAAGCTAAAAACATGTATTTATTTGAAATCATTGTAAATCAGCCCATGCTTCACAATTTGATATTAAAATCATAATCACTTCATACCTATGTAAGAGAATTGAAGAATTATGCAATTGAGTAAAACCCCATACATAATCATAGGTGATTTTAATAATTCGATAGAATTTGGGCATAGGTGTGGAAGGAGACACCCACTCATAACCCTATATACCTAGAAAAAGGTGGATTCCAATACTTCCTGATTGCCCAAGATGAGATTCCATAGGAAACCTTGATAACTTGCTCTAAATCACCTCTTCAACCTCTCAAACTTCCATGCTGGATTGAATTAACTTAGAATAGGCTTTTCCCCTCTCAAAACCCATCAAAATGAGCCTTAAACGACGTAGTATAGGGCCTTAGAGCGAAGGAATGACGGAAATAACCTTACTGATTATGCAGAAAATTTGTTCACTAGGGCAAACAACGGACGATCCAGCGGGTCATTGGTGGATACCACGACTCATGGTATCAGTCCTTGCTATGCACTGCTCAAGTCTTCTCTCAGATTCGGACCACAGATAGACAGGACAACTCGTCCATAAGTCCAAAAGTTCATTCCTTCGGCCATTGTCTCCTCTTCTGAATTTTCTGAACTCCTTCACAACGAGCCTCACCGCAACTCGTTGTATTCTCCAATGGGTCGTGGTATCCATTCGTCGAGTCTATGTAAAAGTTCACTTCCTTACCATGACTATAGACAACGGATCGTTAGTACTAGCAATGAGTCATTCTAATGCTCGTTGTTTACACTGCCACTAGGCTTGACCCTTTTCCACGATTGCTCACAATAGCTCATGGTTACATACCACTAGTCGTTGTACCTCTCGTTTTGCAACTTTTCCCCAACTTTCAGCAGTTTGAAATTTTAAACTCCTAGGTCTACTGGTATTACAATATCTTCCCCTTGGGAACATTCATCCTCGAATGTAGGAAACAAGAAGAAAACAAAAACATGCTATTACCACAATCAAATACTGATCACCTCAACCAAAATTTCTACGAAATGACTACCTCCGATTCATAACACATAGTTGAACTGATCTCATGATTCACATACACATCCAATCACATAAAAGAAACTTGAACATATTATCTGGACACATAAATTAAATAGAGTGATAGAGCGAAACTAATACCTCAAGTCACTAAGATGGTAGAGAATAAATGTGGGTATTTAGCCATCATATCCACTTCGGCTTTCCACGTGGCACCTTCAACATGCTGCTTTCTCCATAAGACTTTAACTGAAGCTTCCTCTTTTTTCCTCAACTTTCGAACCTGACGATCCAAGATTTCAACAGGAACTTCTTTATAACTGAGGCTGTCTTTTACACCGACACTGTCCACCGGTACTACTAGAACTGGATCAACCAAAACTTCTTCAAAAGCGACACATGAAACACGGGATGTACTAAATATAACTCTGAGGGAAAGACCAACTCATACGCCACCTTACCAACTCTTCTCATAACCCGGTCAGAAACAACATAGCAGGGACTGAGTTTGCCTTTCTTTCTGAACCGCATAACTCCCTTCATGGGAGATACCTTTAGAAATACCCAATCGTCCACCTCAAACTCGAGATCCCTTCTTCTCACATCGTCATATGATTCTGATGACTCTGTCTATCCCTTATCAAGTTAACCTTTACCATGGCCTCAAGAACCGAATCAGGCCCTATCATAGTTCCTTCACCAACCTCAAACCATATGATGGGCGATCTACACCTCCATCCATAAGGATCCTGGAATGGTGCCATCTGGATGCTAGAGTGATAACTGTTATTATAAGAAAACTCGATCAAGGGAAAGTGATCATCCCAATTACCTTTGAAGTCCATAACACATGCTCTCAACATGTCCTCAAGAGTTTTGATTTTTTGTTCCTCCTGGACATCTGTTTGTAGATGAAAGGCTATACTGAGCATAACTTGAGTCCCAAGCCCCTCCTGAAAAGACCGCCAGAACTGGGAGGTAAACTAAGTACCTCAGTCTGAAATAATAGACAAGGGAACTTCAATAAGTCGAACCAACTCCCGAATATACAATTTGGCATAATCATCCGCTGAATTTGTGGTTTTGAATGGTAGGAAATGTGCCGCTTTGGTCAACCTGTCGGCTACCACCCAAATGGAGTCATATTGTCGGCGAGTACGAGGTAGGCCTATTATGAAATCCATATTGATCTCTTCCCACTTCCAAGTAGGAATGCTAATATCCTAAAGTACTCCTCCCGGCCATTGATGTTCAACCTTTACTTGTTGACAGATCGGGCACCTAACTACGAACTTTGAAATGGCCTTCCTTATGCCATTCCTCCGATAAATTTCTCGTAAATCACGGTGCACCTTCGTGGACCCCGGATGGATAAAATAACTGGTACCATGAGCCTCATGCAATATCCGGCCCTTCAAATCATCAATGTCTGGAACACATAGAAGACCCTGGTACCGAAGCACACCATCTCCCCCTTGAGAGAAAATGTCCACCTTATTGTTCCAGAACCACTCCCTCTAACCTAGCCACTCAAGAACCTTCACCTTGGCTAAATTTTACCTCAGTCACTGAGGACAATTCGGTGCCGTCTTAATCTATGGCACCACCACTGGTTGAAGCAACCCACGAACAACCCCACAATGCCTGTTAAAAGTGTTTTAAAGTCCTGAACCTCTAAATTCCCCTCTTTTATGCTTAAGGTCATGCTAACCACACAATACACTCGAATCATTTAGGAAGTCTAAGCTGGGTATATTCCTGATATAAAATGATCTTCTGAGCTTATCGCATTCATTGCGAGGGTCTTGATATAAGGTTAAACAGGTAATATAGGGATTGATGAGGAACAGGGTTAGCTATCATTCGGGGTTCTGAATGTAAGCATGAGCCGAGTGTGGCATCGAGCGATACGTAAGGGAACATCTAAAGGAGAAAGGATGGAACACCCCTAGAAGCTATCTATAAGACCTCCTTCCTAGAAGGCACGAGACATGACTGGGCCCTTCAATTACCACTTCCTTACCTTCCACGGAATAGATCTCATATTAAAATACACCAATGGAATGATACCTCTTACAACAGTTCTTGGAACTAATAATCATGATAGATTTGATAGGGGAATTTATAACATACCCGGGACTACATCTGGGGATGACTGCCACCGGCTCGTAGTAGCCTGTACTGCTGGGGTGAGTGACTTGCTGGAGCTGATCGTCCGGCGATTGGCACACCGGCTCTTCCCTCATCCTGCTTGATCATAGGGCAATCCCTGCACATGTTCCTAGTCTCCCTCAGCTTATAGAAAACGTCGGAACCTTCCAAACACTATCCGATGTGTGTCCTACCACAATTTGGGCATGATAACTGACTAGTTAGAACTACCGGAGGGGGAATTGGGACATGGCTTCTCCTGCCATCCTGCCTGGCGTAGGGCAATCCTTATGCTTATGCCCGGATTGACCACAATTGAAACATATATATAAACCCACCAGGCACCTTCCTAGGTGATGCTTCTAACAACGCCTACAAAGTGGATAAGTGACCTACCTCACCTGAGGGTTGTACCCTCGAAATTGAGTTGGTGACCTCTGACGGGGTTGAGGGTGACTCCCAGTACTCGGCCCTTGCTGGGAGCTCTCCAAGTCCTCGGTCCTGGGCATTTTACTCCTTCTCCTTTCTCCCTCGTGCTTTCCACCCAAAACCGAATCGTCACACATGAGCGGGCTCCCCTTTGAATGTTCTTGAACCTTAGCAGCCTCCACCTCCCTGATAGTGTTCGTAGGTGCAATGGCTTGTTGGGTAGGCTTGGTGATAATGGCCCATATCAACACTCGGATTGCGGCCCCGAGTTCTTAATCCGTAACCTGCCTGAACATATGACTCCTTGGGGTTGGTGGGGCTGGCGAACTCTCGTTGTTGTTTTGAGACAACATGTTTCTGCACACGCATATAGAATGAGTTATAAGGTTAGGGAGACTCTTCATCGCATGACATAGATCATGAAAGAAGGGAAAATTTCCTAAACGTCTAGTATCCTCTTCATCATGTGTGTGACGTGCTTCACACCCATGAAAAAGACTTTACTTAACGAGGCTTTCAAACTCCTTAGGATGCATCAAACCTATTACTCTGATAGCAATTTTTTCACGACCCGAACTGAGGCCCGGATCGTAGACACTGGACAAGGGATCCCGAGAGACCCGAAGTCAACCCATGGCATAAGCATACCACTAAATCATTCAATAAACTGAAGAAATCATAAATATAACCTCAGCGGGAGCCTAATACAATATCAATCATGAAAATAACATCCGAAACTAGCGCATACATAAGTCTGAAAGCCTCTAATCTGGACTAGTTGATGGGATAAGACCCCAACTAACTCAACAATACTGAAACTGAAGTACATAAAAGAAAATGAAAGTCTATTCCTCGAAAGATGAGGACTCACCAATTCTGAGCAAATATAAACTTCGGAATGCCTACTAAGATCGGGGATGAAGCTGCGAGTCAGTCCTGTATCATGAAATGATACAGCGTAGAAACTATGCGGTCAGTACGTGGAATATACCGAGTATGCAAGGTAAGTAAAATCGCTGATGTGAGTAAAATAAATTATTTAAACATAATGCATACATTAAACATGTTATCAGTATGCTAAGAGTAGTGCTTGCATGCATCATTTAAAAAATCATGATCTTTTCATAACATGATAACTCTTAACTCTAAAACACCAAATGTCTCTAATGACTCATAGCTGAAACAGAACATTTATTGAAAAGCTGAACATGTGTCGAATCTCACTTTTAGAACATGCATGTATGTAATTGAAACCATGAGAAATGAGTATATGAAACCAGAGTTATATAAGACAGTGGGAGACTTGTTACTTAACTGACATACCACGATAGAGCTTACATGGTCCTGACTGTCACACTCAAGTGGGTAGAGCCATCCATAACCTTGCCAGGGCTATGGACGATACCATGATATCGATATCAATATCAGGGCCCAATCGGGGTAGGGGATAGCTCACAAGGGAGGTCCCAAAGTAATATAGTAGTATCAACCTATGTTGGCGCGTAGAGTGATCGACCCTTAACCCACTTGGTGCTATACTTTTCTCCCAAAAACATGCAGCGCTCTACATCATATAAAACAAAGCTCAACATCGTCTATTGACGAAGCTCAAGATTAAATTATGAAAAATTCAATATCGTATGGAAACGGAGATCAACATTATCTATTGACAAAGCTCAATAATGAAATCATGCATAGACTCGACATCATGTGAAAATGAAGCTCAAAATTATCTATTGACAAAGCTCACTAATGAAATCATGCATGTGTGATGCTTTATTTAAAAACATACCACAAGCTAAAATATGGAAGTTGGGAGAATTTGCTTCAAATAATGTGGTAAGTTTATTTTGGGAAAATCATCATTCAAAATCAACATGTGGGCATTTCCCAAAGCTCTACTATACATAGAGTTGCTCAATTCTCATTGAAATCGTAACTATAGACATGGGTAGCTTCAATTCGTGTTTTTCCTCAAAATCTCTCATCAATATTATAGTTATTTCGAAATTCACACTTTTAATGATTAGATCACCAATGAGCTTCAACATTCATAAAAGCTAAAAACACGTATTTATTTGAAATCATTGTAAATCAGCCCATGCTTCACAATTTGATATTAAAATCATAATCACTTCATACCCATGAAAGAAAATTGATGAATTATGCAATTGAGTAAAACCTCATACATGATCGTAGGGGATTTTCATAATTCGATAGAATTTAGGCATGGGTGTGGAAGGAGACAGCCGCTCACAATCCTACATAATTGGAGAAGATGGATTCCAACACTTCCTGATTGCCCAAGATGAGATTCCAAAGGAAACCTTGAGAACTTGCTCTAAATTACCTCTTCAACCTCTCAAACTTGCCTGCTTGAATAAATTAACATAGAATAGGATTTTCCCCTCTCAAAACCCATCAAAACGAGCCTTAAACGATGTAGTATAGGGCCGTAAGATGAAATAATGACGGAAATACCCTTAATGATTATGCAGAAAATTTGTTCACTAGGGCAAACAACGGACGATCCAACGAGTCGTTGGTGGATACCAACACCCGTGGTATCCGTCCGTGCTATGCACTGTTCAAGCCTTCTCTCTGATTCAAACCACGAATAGACAAGTCGGCTCGTCCTTAGGTCCAACGGTTCGTACCTTCGGTCGTTGTCTCCTCTTCTGAATTTTCTGAACTCCTTCACAATGAACCTCACCACGGCTCGTTGTATCCTCTAACGGGTCGTGGTATCTGTTTGTCAAGTCTACCGTAAAATTTCACTTCCTTACCATGAATCCAGACAACAGATTTTTAGTGCTAGCAACGAGTCATTCTAACGCTCTTTGTTTACATTGCCACAAGACCTGGCCCCTTTCCACGATTGCTCGTTTACCACGAGTCATTGTACCTCTCGTTCTACAACTTTTCCCCAACTTTCAGCAGTTTGAAATTTTAAATTCCCAGGTCTGCTCTTAGGCACTTCTGGGGTATTACACTAATGCCGGTACTTAAACTTGTTGGTAAGTTATCTCCAAATTGGGGGGTTTCAAAGAAACACAATAATACAAGAAAATTATAATTGTGATTGATATCAATATTTGCAAATAACTAGGGTAAGTTTTCCCCATGGGTTCATAACTACTTCGGATATACACATGTGATCAATCCTAATGCTTACTTGTAGAACTGATAACTAGGGTTCATCCAAATGACTAGTTCGTCCCTATTTGATGACTATACTAAATCACCAGGTTAGGTATCACGAGCAATTTATTTCTAATTGTTATCAATTTGTCCCAAATTTAACTACCCAGCGACTATTGCTCAAGTTAATACAATGATCATAAAGACCAACATTTTGTGGTAATTTTCTTTTCCTAATCTCTACATCTCTAGGTTCAAGCAAGTAAAGAATTCGCATAAGTCCTAACGTTGTACACTGTTAAGAAATGCTTAAAGATGAAGAGAATACAATACACGCATTTAGCATTGCTTTTGAATCACTTTTGTGTAAACCTATTTTGTTAATCCGTCATGATTCCCACAATACTAGTTGTGGAGGTTTTAGCCTCTCATGATTGTAAGATTATACTTAGCATTCATAGGCAAACACATAATGAAATACTTACAACAATATTTGAAAGAAACCTTCTTTGAATATCAATGAACAATCTCAGGAACAATTGATGAAATCAAGTGTTGATCCTAAAAATTGCTCTCCAAAACATGATAAAAATTCACAAATATTACTTTTCACACGTCTCTACTTCTTCCTTTCTAGCTTGCTATACTAAAATAAAATATAAAAGGTATTTATGCAGACATTAGAAACCTGTTCCTAAGCTAACATGGAATTTTTGATATTTGGCGCCGACTTGTCTCACGACTGAACCTACCACACGTAAAAGGATTGTATGTGTCGTACTTGCCTCTCATACATCCTTGGCTACTGCAGATTTGTCTAAGTGTTGGTCACTGGTACGACTCATACCATAGTCCTACGAGTCGTACAATGCATCTACGTCTTGGCCCTAAGAAGTCTAACATCTTCTGAAGTTTTCCATGAATTTTGTGGTACGCCTCGTACCTTCCTCCTACAACTCGTACTTGTTTGTTGAATATGGATTTCTGCAAAGTCTTGAAGAATCACTAAAGCTCACCACCACTCATGGTACGAGTGGTAAGTGGTTGCTACGATTCATCGGTTTCACCCTTACCAAGAGAGTTCCTTGTGCAAATTTCTCTAAAGATTTCTAAGACTCCAGTTACGGCTTGTACCATCTTGGTATGGATCGTACTGACAGTTGTACTTTGCCTTCCTTTTATTCCAGCCTTCTGATTTTCACCACGATTCTTAGTACGACTCGTACAATCAAGGTACAGCTCATACTAATAGTTGTACTTTGCTGATTTTCTGCACTTTTATGCCTCTTTTGCACATTTTTGCTCAAATGCCTATTTTTCCTTTAAAAAAAGTAAAAGTACCTCATATCCATATAAAAATACCAAGTCCATGTTAATTTCTCAATTTTATGTGTCGAAAGTACTATAAACTCACAACACATCAGTGGTCAAGGAGTGCAAGACTGCCATGCTTATTAAGGACGTAATCTCTACAGTCTCAT
>JACEIK010008887.1:10162-57689 GCA_018107945.1 Datura stramonium
AGGATACTATCTGTCTATCTGATTTTACTTTACTAACTCTTATTATGAATATCTGTCATATTATTCTAAAAACATGCTTGCTAATCACATACTGGCTATATTGAGTCTGGAATGCTAACTCGCCCTTTGGCGCATGCTTTACTATCTTTCGGACTGAGTACGATATAACAATGCAACCAGACTTACTGAACTTGCATAATACTCAATATTCAACTTCGGGAGTTCTGTTACGGAGTCTACTATGATATACAAGGCTAAAGCTAGTAACTTGCCAAAGAAACTGGCTTTACATACCTTAACCTCGGGTTATCCGACTAACGGACGAAGCTCGGTCAGTATTCCATCTATTTCTCCCAACTGCATTCACATATATGTCAATTAGGACTAAATACACCCATATTCTAAAAGATAACGTCACTTTCGATATATTTATAGCCCAAACTTTGGCTTATCGAAAGACGGTAAAAAAACTTGTTGTTTCTCGAAAGTCCAGAAGGGAGAAGTATTCACTTTAAGGCTAGGAGCACATTGACACTAATTTGGAGCAATTCCACTTACCTTAGTCCGGTAGCACGACATGTCAATTAGGACTAAATACACCCATATTCTTAAAGATAACGTCACTTTCGATATATTTATAGCCCAAACTTTGGCTTATCGAAAGACGGTAAAAAAAAACTTGTTGTTTCTCTAAAGTCCGTAAGGGAGAAGTATTCACTTTAAGTGTTAGGAGCACATTGACACTAATTTGGAGCAATTCCACTTACCTTAGTCCGGTAGCACGACGATGCATCGCCGAATTTCGCGAAACTAAATCCGTAGGAATGCTCCCCACTGCTAAATACCCTGCAGATTCGAGGTTAATTTGGATTTGGACTACCTTTGACGGCGTAATCGATCGAAAATTATCACTATCTCTCGCATCTCTCTCGTTTTCGCGAGCTCACCGGAATTTATTCGATATTTAATGAAATAAACCAAAGTGGAGGCTGTATATACTGGGCTCGATACGCTAACGCGTTACTGAGCCAACACGGAGGCCCCACTCTCCGTGACACGCTTCCATCGCGAGGGCTCGCCCTACTCCTTCCGTGATGGTTCGGATGTGCTTCGTCCAAACTTTTCCCGAGCCTTTAGCATGTATGGCTTTCAAACAACTCTTAACCCACACACGAACAGGCCATCTATGTATCTTTGAATTTTACTGGTATAACATTATGAATCCAGTCATCTCGTATATTTTGAATCGAAGGTAGTCATACCATTAACTTTTGATTTAAATTATCGTATTGATTCATGATAAGTTTTTGTTTTGTGTTAGATTTCTCAATATTCGAGTACGAATGTTTCTAAGGGGGAGATATTGTTATACCGAAAATTCAAGATTGAGTTTGGGAGTTAAAAGTTAAAAGCTGCTGAAATCAAAATGCATGGCAAGAATGCTAGTTTTATGGATATTTGGGTTCAACCTACGACGCATTGGAGTGAGCCGTGGAAGGTGTCCGGTTTTAAAGGGAGACAATGAATCGCTAGGGAAATAACGAAATGCTTTGGTAGCCGTGGTAAGATGTGGACTTGAGATTCGTGGCAACGGACACCCAACGACCCATCATGAAGTACTACCTGACGTGGTGAGCATCTTATTGTTAGGATGGTGAGATGGCCAAGGTATGTGATAGAATGAGACCATGACTCGTCTGCTCTAGTAGTGAGTCGTGGTAAGGCTCGTGGGTTTGAGGAAGTATAAAGCTAAGTGTATGGGAACTCCCCTTGGCCGAATGAACGACCCATTGAAGGTAAGAACGACCGTTGTTTTAGTTGTTGTTTGAGCAAGGCCTAAGCTCGGGACAAGTGGCATACGATGCATACTCATGGGTCGTGGTGGCTCCCTTCCAACCACTCCGTTGGGTCGTCCATTGTTTGGGTCCAAATGAGCAGTTTTTCTCGCTGCATTAGTGTGGCGGGGTATTTCGTCATTTTTTACGCTCCTAAGGCCCTATACTACGTCATTTAAGGTCATTTCAGTGGGTTTATGAGGGAAAACCCTATTCTAAGTTATTTTTTCCATGCATGCAAACTTGAGAGGTTGAAGAGGTGATTCAAGGCTAATATTCAAGGTTTCATCCAATTTCTGCATAAATGGTACTTCGAGCTTGAAACCAGCATGCTAAGAGATTAACGATACTTCTTATCTTTTGAGTTGTTCAGCCGGATCGGCCGCTCAAGATCTTTGGTCTTTATCCGAACCCGATAAAAAAAATGGGATCACTTATTATGGACTCGTTGGAGAGTCTGATTCTGATCTAGTTCATGGCCTATTAGAAGTAGAAGGCGCCCGGTGGGATCTTCACTGAAAGAAAAAGATTGGGTGTGATTTCGCTTGATAATGATCGAGTGACATTGTTTCTTCGGCCCGAACCGAGGAATCCCTTATATATGATGCAAAAGGGCTCTTGGTATATCCTTGATCAGAGATTTCTTTATGAAAAATATGAATCTAGTTTGGAAGAAGGGAGGGAGAAGCGACCCTTTGATCCGCAGAGGATTTATTCAATCACATAGTTTGGGCTCTAGAATATGGCGCCCTTGGGGCTTTCTATTTGATTGTATCGAAGGCCCAATGAATTGGGATTTCCCTATTGATACAGTCATTTCGGGGGCAAGCGGATCATTTATGATGAAGAGGATGAGCTTCAAGAGACGATTTGGGGGTTCTTGCAGAGTGGAACCATGCAAGCATCTGCATACCTAGATAGCTCTTCCAAAGAACAAGGCAATAATCAAAGATTTGGTGGAATCAATCCTTCCGTGCATGTAGGTTATGAGTGGGTATCTTCCACATCCATGCCCACTATCTAAATATGAGAAATTTCTATGATCAAGTTATGGGATTTTCACCCACTCATAATTCTTCAATTTCTATACACGGGTACGATTAGATTATGTTTCTATTGATGAATTATGAAGTACGGGCAGATTTTATATTATTTTCAATCAAAATTGTGTTTTAGTTTTATAAAATTAAAGGCCCATGGATGAGAAGGTCATAAAAAGAGAATGATGATAAATGCTGATGACTTATGAGATTTAATGATGAAAAGCATATTGTAAAGCTACCCATGATTATGATATCATTTTCAAAATGAATTAAGTAGATCTAAGCATGATAAAGCTTTTTTGCAAAGCCCTTATATCGAGTATGATGAGATGTAGTATCTCTAAAGTAATCTTACCACATGGTTTTGGAGTAAAGACTCCCACTTATCTTTGAGCTTAGGTATGTTTCTGAAATAAAGCTTCTCATATGCATGAATTTACAATCGAGTTGTATGTTATTATTGAGCTACGTCGATGTCGAGTCTATGGCTGATTTCATTACTGAGCTTGTCAATAGACAATGTTGAGCTTCTGTTTTTATATGATGTTGAGTTTATAATGATTTCATCTTTGAAGCCACAATAGACCTATCCTGAACATTGCATGTTTCTTGGAGAAGAGTCTAGCATTGAGCTGCTAAGGGTCGATCACCCTATGCCCTTAATTACGCAAATGTAGGTCGATATTATTATATTATTGGGACTCCTCTTGTGAGCTGTCCCCGGCCCTAATGGCCCATGAGCTTGATATTGATATCATGGTAGCATCCTTAGCCCCCGATAAGGTTTTGACGGCTCGCCCACTTGAGTGCAATAGTTGGGACCACGTCTCTATCGTGGTATGCCTGCTAAGTGACGAGTCTCCCATTGTCTATAAGATTTAGATTTGCATATTTCTTACTCTGGTTATTTTATATATGTATGTTCTAAAGGCAAGATTTGACTCATTGTTAAGCTTTTTATTATAAATATCATATTTTAGCTTTCGAGTCATTCGAGCTGGCTTATGATGTTATGAAGCTATGTATTGCCATGTTATGAAAATATTAAGATTTAAAGAATGCATGCAAGCCCTCTCATATTTGAAAGCTTATGATATGTTATAAATGTTTTTAAGTGATTTACTTTACTTAAGTCGTTTACTTACCTTGCATACTTCTAGACATTTCTACGTACTAACCCAAGATACTCTATGATGTATCACTTCATGATACAGACCTTACCCCTGTGCTCGGCACCGCCGTAGTCGGGCTGTCGTGCTAGTACTCGCTTGGTTGGTGAGTCCTCATCCTTCGAGGGCTAGGACTTTCGCCCTTATGTATTTTCAAAATTTTCCAGATATTGAGTTAGTTTGAGGTCTTGTCCCATCAACTCGTCTAGATTAGAGGCTTTTCTTGTACTTATGTATGTGTGTTCAACTTGGAATATTCATGTTATGTTGAGTTAGACTTCCGTTGAGTTTATATTGCTTTGATTCTTCTGTATTGATTAAGTTAGATGTATGCTTGTGCCATTGGTCAATTGGGTCTCTCGGGGGTCCCTTGTCTCGTGTCTACGATCCTGTGCCTTCGTTCGGATCGTGACAGCAATGAAGAATTGTATTAGAAGAAAAAACTAAGTAATAGCATATCAAGAAAATCTTTGTTATACCGCAATAATTTAATTATTATGTTGGGTCTAACTTGGTCTCATAGTTTCTACTGTATCAAGTGGGTAGTGTTTCTAGAGGACAATTGATGAATAACAACAAAAATAAAAAAAATTATAGTGTGTCATCTCATCAAAATATCCGTTATTTTTTTTTTCAAAATAGATTTTATCGTTTTCTTTTTCAGACAAGTGTCTTCATCTTATGATTTTGTTGTATTGATTCTTAACACCTTGTGAAAGAACAAGGTGAAAGTGTTCTGTAGGACTTCTATTTAACTAAAGATTATATCCATTTTCTCATTCATCACTTAAATCTAATTGAGACGTTTTCTCTGTTTGTAAGGAATCTTACTGTTTACAAATTTTAAAATCAAAATTCCAATGCATATGCTTTAAATTAAAGTTCACTTGAAATATATGTTTATCATAATCTTAGAATTGTAATGAAATAGATATAAATATAAAAGAATGCATATAATAAATTTTATTGCTGTGTTGACAATTTGAAATTGTTTTTATTGATTTATCGAATGTATTTTAGTGTACAAAAAGAGTAAGAAATCACTTTATAGTTAGAGAAGCAAGTGATAGTTACATTAAGTCCCTCTATATCTTTGTAAATGTTGATAAAGTGCAAGGGAAAAAAGTAGGAATTAAGTAGTTAAAAGATTGATAATAATATTATTTCAATAAGATGTAAAATTTATTGATGGAAATCTGCAGAAGCATTGGGATGGATCTACACCGCTTGTACCGCAAAACACACACACATGTGAGTGGGGAGAAGAAGTCAAGAAGATGTAAGTAAGAACTCACCCCTATTTCTTTACTTTTAACATATTTTAATGGTGACTTAGTATTCTTTTCAATAATTTTTTAGCATTTGTCCAGCTGGGTAGCACGCACCCGCCCGCCTTGGGGGGTAAGGATCGGGCACCCGGTGCCTCAGTAGGACTCGGACTGCAACCGGTGAGCCTAAGTACATCCGGTGCCCTGGCCAGCTCTATCTTAGATTTCCGGAAACAACGAGCTATATAACGGCTGTAAATACAAATTTCCGCCGATGTGGCCTATAGCCACTGTAGAAAACTTCGCCCAATCGAATCCTATACCATAAAATGCCGACAAGGCCACCATGCCGTTTCAGTTATCCGTAACTGAACATAAAGAATACTGTACAACTACGTGACGGCAAAGTCACCACTACTATCGATTATGGCCTCACACGCCAACACACCGAAATGCTAATAACTAAACAAAATCAAGATCACAACACGAATTCACACAACTCAATTACTGCGGGAGATATATATATACAATCTCGCAAGCCTCTATGAGTATCGATAAAATGGTCGGGACAGGCCCCTACCTACCCATACTCGTACAACAAAAGAAAAGAACTACACCTCCGAAAATCAAGCTCCTGATGACAAGAGCCGATGACTCTATGAGCCGGGCCGGAATCACGGTGGATCGCCCTGCCGTCTGGGCGAGTACTGCAAAAGTAATGCAGCGCTCAACGGGCATCGTACCACCGGTACCGAGTACATGCAGCAAATCAACACATCCGAATAATAACATAACTAGAAGCTTTGAATAAAGGGTGAAATAACCGAACTGTAAGAACGATATAAGCGAATCGTACTCTTTCGTACCGTGATAGGGCAGAGCGTACTTGTCGACGTGGCGAGCTGCTGTCTATTATCTAATATATAGCATATAAATACATATATATATATAGCAAGCAAGAACCAATACCAACCGCCTCATGTTTCTGGATGGTGCCAACCAATCAAACAATCATATACCCCTACCCTGATCAAAACCAACAAAAATAAGTCACTCCACTCATCTACTAACTACGAGCACCTTTGCCGCCCCCGGTCTCCGCCGTGCTATGGCCTCCTCGATATAAATAATCAGGTTCGAGTCCTGAGGACTCTGTAACATCTCGTAATCGTAATCGTATTCAAACTGCTTCCTGGCGCATGCGCACAATGTGGCAAACCGTACTGTAATGGGCTGATTCACACGATATAGGGAAAGCTTCATCCTATCTTTCGTCTCTATCAAGGACATGCCACTGGAGTGACGTAAACTCACTCCGCTCGTTGGGCGACACCTTACTAACTCAGGCGCAGGACGTCAAAGGGTGCCTCACGACACAATCTGGGTGCCCCAACAATCAATAATCACATATATAACAAGCATGTTTAAACCGAAAATACTATCCGAACTCTTATCTGTGTTATACGATTCTCATACTACTTTATACCGAATCCGAATCTTTATCTCGATCGCATGGCTAATCTCGTAGCCAAGATACTATCTGACCGTATGGCTATACTATAGCCAAGATATCATCCGATCGTATGGTTATTCCGTAGCCAAGATATCATCCACTGTATGGCTATACTGTGAGCGCATACTATCTGTCTGTCTGATGCATTTTTACTAACTTTTTATTCTAATATATGTCATATTATTCTAAAACATGCTTGCTAAACGTGACCGGGCTATACCGAGTCTCGAAATGATAATCCCTATATTTGGCGCGTTTACTAACTGGATCGAATACGATATAACAACGCAAACAGTTTATCAATTCACACCAAACTTCAATATTCGACCCGGAATTTATTACAGAAGCTTCGGGGACACGCTAGGCTAGAGTTACTAACTTGCCGAAGAAATCGCTTTACATACCTTAACCTCGGTTATCCGATCAACTGACGAAGCTTGGCCGCACTCCAGCTATTTCTCCCAAATCGCATTCACATATGTCAATTAGGACTAAATACATTACTCTGGAAGAAACATCACTTTCAATATATTTATAGCCCAAACTTTGGCTTATCAAAGACGGTCAAAATTTGCTATTTTCGATAGACCGTATGGAGAAATATTCACTTTAAGGTTGGGGAGCACATTGACACTAATTTGGAGCAATTCCATCACCTTAGCCCGGTAGCACATGGTTTGCCGGCCAAATTTCACGAAACTAAATCCATAGGCTGCTCACAAGTAAATACCTTGGTGATTCAGGTTAATTTGAATTTGGACCGCGTTGATTCGCGTAATGTAATGGCCACAATTTATCAAACCACGACCCTCTGCTTTTCGCGAGTTCTCTCGAAATTATCTGATTAAAATGAATTAAACCGAAGTTGGAGGCTTTATATACTTGAGCTCTGACAGGCCAACGTGTCACGCGAGCTAACGCGAGACTTCTCCGTGACACGCTAAGCCATCGCGAGGGGCTCGCCCCGCCTCCTTCCGCGATGGTTCGATGTGCTCGTCCGGTCTTTCCTAGCCTTTTTCTAGCATGTATGACTTTCAAATACTCTTAACCAACACGCGAATAGGCCATCTATGTGTCGAAAATTTTATGGGGTGTAACAACTATATTGTGCGAACACGAACTTTAATAGCTTTTGATTTCGATGTCTTCAAGTGAGATATTTTGTTCCTAAGTTATAGTCATATGAGATTACAACTTAAATGGGGTATTTAAGAAGCAACGGCAGTTGAATGAAGTCCCTCTTTATTTCTTTTTATAAGTATTGACTAACGGTATGAGATAAAAATAGAAATTAAAATTTTCAAAACTTTTTTGGATTTGACTTAATAGATAGGTACTAAAAAAAATCTTAAATTACTTCTTTTTCATTGAACCTTGGATTAGAACGAAAAAAATTGAATCCGGCTAGATGTACTTTAGGATACAACGACAAGTAAAGAGATTCTAAAATGATGTTATTCAACCAAATGTGAAATTTATTGATGTCAAGGATACATCTTCTATAATATAAAGTAGCTAACATAGTTCAATCTTTCATTTACTATCACGCTTATTACTACTCAAATTTGTTTTTGTTCCATTTTAATGGCTTCAACTCAAATATAATGGACATGCATCTTCTTCTCTTTTCAAAATTTGAAAATCAAGCTATTCAAGACTAATATAAAGAATAGAACCAAACTAATTAAGTGCCAACAAAATAAGATTGAGTAAGATTTTGATGGTTTCCATGAATTTTGGGTAAATAAGAAAAAGGTTTTTTTTTTAAATTTTAAGAGTTGACCCATTTTATTTTACTTAATCAGAAGGCATGTCCAAGTCATCTTTTTGAAGAGAATGTCTCTACTTTTTTAGAAAAAAGAATATAAGTTAAATGAATTTATTGGTATAAAAATAAGATAAGCGATAATCTTGCTACATTTTAATTCTGTAGGTGTAAACTTCATATGTTCTTGAAATTAAACACGCTTAACCTTGTTTTTGATTAGGCTGGCTGGAGGCTCACTCATGCCGATGGAGCAATGGAGTCTCACTGTGCTGGGATGAAAGATCGTATAACACCACAACTAATAACCTAAATTGTATTTGACTGCCGTAAATTTTATATATGTATGTATGTATGTATGTATGTATGTATGTAAGTGTGTATGTATGTGTATGTATACACAATTTCCAATTGAAAAAAGCTTCGCTTCATCTTCCCGAAGAAAAGTTGAGGAAAAGATTCTATTTTTCCTTTCGAACTGTGACAAATGTGTGTGCTTTAGGAGAAAGTATAAACAAGTTGGTATTGACAAAATGACCTTCTAATTGTTAGTTTTGGAAACTAATTTTATTTAATTTCTATCTAATTTATATTTTCGTGTATATTTTTTAGCAATCCAAATATTAAGTGGGAGAGTGTTAAAGAATTAGAGACGCGAAATGTCTTCTCAATAATAAAAGTGCTTGTCATGCCAATTTAATATCTAAAGTAGGTTTAGTCAACAATATGTGATTATGTGTTGCTTTTTTAACAAGTTGAATAGAGAGGTTATAATCTTTATATTATTGTACCATCATATTACAAACCGTGCGCTACTAGCTTCAAAATTTCGTTTTTAAAAAAACATCTCGTATTCTTGTGCAGGAAACCTAAAGAATGAAATTTTTTATCGCCAATATCCAATTCAAAATGTCTTCGATATTTTACTTGTAATTTTCAGGATTTTATCCAAAAATGTCTTCTGACTACTTGTAATTTTTCATGACTTTTTCTTTGATCAACAAACATGATATTAGGTGTCATCATATTAATATTCTAAAATCGTTGGGTGTCTTGATTTTGATGTTCGATGCAATGAATAAATAAAAGACATTGTATTGAAGTACATATTCATGTATTATTTTTTAACTTGAAGTAGTTGTAGTCCTACATTCACCAACGCAACAGTTGTTTTGCGTGGAAATGTTTCATTAGTTTGACACTTTTAATATAAAATGAATTTGACACTTTTTGTTTAGGTTTTCATTGTTGTTTTGTCATGACAACTTTTTTTCTTATTTCCAAATTCCTCTTCCAAGGTCATATTTGGTTGGATTTTCCGGTTTAGTTTAGCTTTGCAAACTTTAGAATATGTGAAATACCTAATATATGAACTTAAAAAAACTATCTTCTCAAGGAAAACATGAAAATATATTTTTGGATATTTAAAATTTGAGAATCAAAATTATTTTTTATGAAATAAGAGAAGACTTTATGACCGCACGAAGCGCGAACAAATCATCAATATATATATAAATGAGACTTAAAGGTATGCTTATGTGGCATGCCTCTAAGGCCATTCTTCCTATTTTTCTTTTGTAGTTTTTTGGGACTATTTTCCTTTTTAAAATTATTTTATTAACTCATTTATTTAATTATTGTTGTCATTTAATGTTATCACAATGTATAAAGAGTGTTAAGTATAGCATATTTAACATAATTAAGAAAAAAATATAATTAGCATAATTAAAAGAATAATTTTTTAAAATTATTAAAAAAACAAAAAAAACATGTAATTTAATTAAAATTAAATTATATATATATATATATATATATATATATATATATATATATATATAAAAGTTAAGTTAGCCATTAGAGAAGTGATGTGGGCATGTGACACCTCTCTTTTGGACAAGGATTCTATTTATCTTTTTTCTCTTTTTTTGATAATTTTTCTCACATTTCTCATTTACTTATTATTATACAAAATAAATGTGTCAATTACTACTCACTCTATTTATTTTTATTTTATTGTAAAAATTAAATATTTCAAAAATTTACTACTCCACTTATTTTTATTCTTTATCAGAATATTTTAAAATCTAAATATTTACTACGCAACCTTTCATTTTCTCTATAAAGAATAAAAATATATTAAAATTAAGTGTGTGTGAGTATGTGAATATCATATTATTATATAAGTGAGAAGACCCTTAGTTGAAAAGTTGAATTAACAAAATGTCCATTAAATAAAAATGACCATTTTACCCTTTACTTAAACAAAGGCTCGTAAGGGGGAAATGTTAATTCATTCTGGATCCTACCACATGCTTCAATAATTTATTAATAATTTTATACAAAAATAAATTTAACTTTTTAATAAATATAAATATATATAAAAGACCAAAATAACCATCATAAGTTAAATGATATTTTTGCTCCTTCGCTTAAACACCAATTCTATAACGCTTTTGTGTAGAATTATAAATAAACATCCCAAATTAATTATTTTTTTATTTTTTTCCTTGATCCCCTTATTTATTACTTGAATTTTATTTTTTAGTTCGGGGCCTATGGAATTTGAGTAAAGACAATGTCTACTACAAAAATCTAGAATACTTATAATTATGATATGATGTTTGAGTTTCTTTTAAATCTTCCCATTTTAATATGAAACTCTAGTGACTTTTTTTTTCTTTTATAAAACTTAATTATAATTATTTTTGAAATTTAATGCATAATGCATATGGTACTAATTAGAATTTTTGAATGTTTCATATATGTATTATATAATTCTCGGTCTTAGGACCAAGTGGACGTGGCATACTCTATGATTAGGAAATTATGTTTTGCTCAACTTTTTAATGATTTTCTATTTCCTTAACTCTTAGTTTTCTTGGTCATTGATTATGAATATAAATACCATTTTTTTCTAAATAATAGTAAATAGGCTTGCATTAAAACTTCAATTAGAGGTTAGATCATTTGTAATTATAATAGTTTTAATGTGTATTAATCTCTAAATAATTCTATGTTAATTAATTCTTGAGCCCCTTCATATTATATTTTGGTGTTAATTCTTGTACCTCTTCATATTACATTTGGATTCATATTTTTTAGTCTTTTTCTTCACTTTCTACTTTTTAAATTTTTTGGTCTTTGCTTTTTAATTTTTTTTACCATTTATTTTATGTAAAAAAAATTCAAAGTTCCTCTTTTAACTCACTTAATTACATAAAAACTTCTTTTAGAGCCTTTTCCCATCCCCCAATTATTAAATCCACTAATTTATCACTTATAACTTAAATATAATTGCAACATTGAAAACACTAGAAATAATAGGCCTAAAAATATTATTTAAGTATCTATTAATCCTCTTTGTGTATTCCTCATTGCACTCACCGCCTCCTCCGCATCACTTTCTTTCGTTTTCATCAAATTTTATTTGAGCATGTAAAATTGTTATATATATAAATATAATAAATACCTTTTGTAAGTGGAAATATTTTTATTTTCTTTTATTTTGCAGATAAGAAGGTACATGCATGATAATGTTATAAGGTTTGGTGATGCTAAGAATTTGATGGATTGTTCTTTTGTTCAAGTGAGTGTTACTCTCAATTACTCTTCTTTTATACCAATTAGTCTTTTAAATTATCTTAAATTTAATTTTTTTAATTTTTTTATTTTATTTGTTATGATTTTAAAATATTATTGTTTAATTATAATTGAAAATTATCTTTTAAAAATAAAATAATTTATGCAAAGTAGAATTACTCTTGCATGGTCTCCTAAACTCTATTTAGTCCCTCCAAATATAAGTACCAATACAAAACTAAAAATAATCGCTATTTAATACCAATTTTTGGGATACGTCGGAATGATGAGGAGTCGATGAATTGAAGAAAAATGTGAAGGTATAAATTGTGAGAAGGTGATTTCCAGTGATTTGAAAGAGACAGAAAATAAAAATGATTTAAATAAAAGAAGAAAGAAGCGAAACACGTAAAATAGTTAGAAAAATTGATAAAATTTTAAAAAAGAAAAAGATAATTAAGTTTATCAAAATCTTATTTAATGAAGTGTACATTTAACGATGAAAGTAGCGAAAAATATTCTTAAGTTTTCTTAAAAGAAGAATTTGAAATAGAACAAAAATTAGCGTGGTGATTGTGTTGTCACGAATTCTTTCTTTTATTTTTTCCATAAAATTATGTTTGACTTTAAAATTTTAGTTTCAATTTTAGCCATTAGAAGGAAAGTTCGATGGACAAAACAATCAAAGCTTAAATATAAATTTGAGACAAAAAAAAATAAATTACTCAATTTTAAAAATATATAATTTTAATTAAATTACATGTTTTTTTTGTTTTTTTAATTAATTAATTTAAGATGTTTTCAATTGTTGCAAACTTATATTTTTGATTTTTTTAAAGATTTGTAAGTCTTTTGTGGCCTAAATTTTAATATTATCCGATTGTAAGATGTAATTTAAGATTTTTTTTAATTGTTGTACACTTAATTTTTGGCTTTTATTTTATAAAATATTTTCATAAATTAAGTAAACTTTTTATAACCGCGGGAAGCGAATAAATTACTAGTTCACTAGTAAAGTACAAGATTGTAAAGGGTGAAAATCGTTTTTCACAATTTCACCCCAATTTTACGTTAAAATTAAACTTTTTCCTCAGCTTAAACAAACGCATATTCTCTCTATTTCACCCTTATTGTTTTCAATCCTTCATTTACATAATATATTATATTAATATAATATTTATTTTTTTTAACCTAGATCCTTATAACTTCTTATTTAAGTTTACTAACATTAATTTTTTTGTATATATCTCGCATTGAAATATATTTATTAAGTTATTACTCGTTATTTCACTTATACAAATAAATATTAAAATTTTAATTATTATTAATAAAATTATTTTTTGATTCTCGTAATTTACTTCATTATAGAACGTCATTACCTTATATAATCAACGAAATGGCCAAAACTACGCTTTTTGAACTATTAGATTTGGTACAAAAATACTCCCCACAACCTTTCCGCTCCAAAATACCCCACGCCAACTCATTAGCTCGAAATGCCCTTACTTTTGACGGTCAAAATTTAAATAATCGTTGAATATTTTATTTATTACATGACACTCTATGATTAGTTGATTTTTAAATTAAAATAATTAAACTAATCTAATTAAAATTCAACGCAAACATGAATCCACCCACCTATTTCTAGCGATCCAATTTTATATCTCCATCCAAATAATCTATTTCCAGATATCGACCCAAATATGCAAAATCTAAGGGCAAGACATGCTTATGTACTCCTTGGCCAGTTCCAAGTCCTCAAGATTAGCACAAGCATTGAAATAAAAGGGCCAAATGCCACATCGTTTCATAGTGAAAAAAGAAGAGGATAGAATTTTGATGAGGGTCGTATAAGGATTAACCTTTAATCATGGAGTTGAAGAGGAAGATGTTGGAATTTTGGAAGTGTTGAAATATGAGGGATACATAAAGCATTTTGTAAAGGGAGCCACGGATGGAAATGAAGTGGGAGATGAGTATGTTAGAGTGGTGAAGTTGGTGGCGAAGGATATGTGTGTGGATTTGAGTGAGTTGTCTGTGAATTTTTGGTCGTGGAGCAACCGGAGAATCTCCGCTCAACCTCTCTCGTCTCCGCCGTCTACAAGGAGAATTCTCCGCTCAACCTCTCGGCCTCTTGCCTCATAAGAAGAAGAAGAAGGCAGTAGGTGAATTATTTAGGTGGGGATATAAAATGAGGCAGGTAGAAATAAGTGGGTGGATTCGAATTTGATTGAGTTTTACTAGATTAGTTTAATTAAGAAATAAACCAAACAGAAATGTCACGTAATAAATAAAATATTTAACAATTATTTAATTTTTAGTCACAAAAATTAAGATATTTAGAGCTAAATAAATTAACCTCGTGGTATTTTGGAGCGAAAATATTTACGAGAGTATTTAACAAATCTAATAGTTTAAGGATAGTTTTGAGCCTTTTCCGTATAATCAATTAGTATTTTTCACTTTTGGCCTGTAAGATAATATTTATAAAAATATTGTTATAATTTATCTGTTTTTAGGTGATTTTTAATTTAACTAGTTATTTATAATATTTTATAAATGATATTTTAATTACATAATTAAATTTTTAAAAAGTTAATTAAGATTAAGAAGAGAGAGGGAGAAATGTCTATTATTCAAAATTGAAGGAAAGTTTCTGACTTCTAAAAAGCAAAGTTGAGGGACGAAAATGATTTTCTCCCTAAGATCAAATATTTCTCCCACATAAATTCTAAAGCCAAAATTTAACTCAACCATTTATCTAACAAAAGTTTAATTTTATTTTTTTAAAAAATTCCAAAATACAAAAAAAACTGATTTAGGAATCAAAGTTATGGAATCTCTTTTAAGCCTTAAGAACTTTGAAATTAATTAAAATTTAATTAATTTTATATCATGTAGATAGAAATCTAAAAAACAAAATTATAGCAGACCCACATCTTAGATCAAAACTCATCCACCCGCGAATTAAAATAGTTTTCAAAATGGATTTCAAGTGAAATCATCTCACAATCTTCATATCTTTAGGCTAATTCTTACCAAATTCTTTAGGTGGACAAGTGAAAGGAATATCATACCCATATGTAAATTTTCATGCCCCAAATTTGGGGTGTGACCAACATCTATAGTGCCTCACCATTGAGCGAACCTTGGCAAAATTAGTCAATACGACTAACAAACAATACAACTAACCGACAAGCTAAGCCGATGGGACTCACATCACATATAATATAACAATAATAAACAATGTAAATAATCATCGTAGTCTACTCGCTTCTACAACTAAGTTGGACTCAAGCCAAACACATATATACAATAGGCCTGCATAAGGCCAAATCTGAGAACATCAATTGTACAATAGGGCCAACCATGCCTATAATAATACAACAACTTAAAATATAAGCTCCACGAGCATCTAAGAGTTCAATAAATGATATATGTTCGTGCCGACTCTACCCAAATAGTCATACATACACAAAATAAAACAATCAGAAGTTCGAACAACATGGATCTTACCCACTGTTAGAACTCCACTCACCTACAAGGATCTCAAGCCTACATGTTGATCAACACTCGTAGGCATGTATGCAAAAGTGCCCCCTGTGCTCAGTGTCAATATAAAGAATGTACTCAGGCAAGTCGATAAAATATAAGATACGAGACACGCAAGGATATAGAAGGAACAAGGCAAACAGATCAACCCATCTTGCAATCAACAACAACTACTCACAAAGACTTACCAACCCAATCTAAGCTCACAACAACAATAGTAACCTCGACCAAGCCGACCAGTATTCAATACACACTAACTGTAATAAATAACAACATAAAATGTAATATAGTGCATAAGTCAAAACAAGAACAATCATAATCTTTGTCGAAACTCTCACGGCTACACAAGCTATCTGTATCGCTTAATCATGTCCGACATACTTATGGTCTTATAGGTCCCCGCTCAACTCCTAGGCTCGAAAGTGCTAGAAACTCTAACAACTATGAAGGTTCTCGCTTGCTCCCAAAGGAGACACAAGCAACAACATGCAATAATAAGTTATAGGAACATAAATAAGCATATAAGACAACCTACAACAACTAACAAGATCCACCATCTGAAACTCCATAACATGAAACCAAATTCATCGTACTAAATATCCATTGACATACCACCTATCAATATGTCCCTCTACCAAAGTATGAACTATAAGCAACCAACCATACAACGCACTACAACACAACAAACAAGCTATAAGATTAAGATTACAACAAGGAATTACAAACATCCACAAGAAGGGAACATTTCTAAACGCTGCAGCTCCTTCGTCATAAGTGTGGCGCGTTCACACCCATGAAGAATACTCTACCAATGCAATATCGATACCCTAGGAAACTTCAAACTATGGCTCGATACCAAGCTTCTGTCATGACCCGAACGTAGGCCTGACGAGACACGGGACAAGGAGTCCTGTGGGACCTAAGTTTTCAAAGAACTGTAAATAAACCATAAGCATAATCATAAGAGAAAACTCATTAAACTTGACTTGAAAAACAAGATGAACATAACCATGCATAAATCATGAGGAACAATGAGAGATTCTTATAACCGACATAGCCCATATGAACACATGGAGCCCGACTCGTAAATCCCTAGTTAGGAGGGTATTCGTATCTTCCGTGGGGTGTAGAACTAAGGAAAGGAGCGATATCACTCATGAAAGGCCCATTTGGGGAAAAAAGGGGATAGTCTCAAGGAGGTCCCACTGCTGACCTACTTGGTGGCAGTGTTCGAGATTCGGGCAAGACTCCGGGCCCCGAACCTACTTGTGTTAAATACTACTCCGAAAAACATATATAGTGCTCAAAGGGATAATATACATGAGATTCATGGGCCAGTTAAATCATGTGATAATCATAAGCATGTTTGTAAATACGTGAACTAGCCACTGAGACAAGGCCCGTGAGCCTGGCCATAAACATAAATCGTAAATCAATGAGTTTCATGCATGCTTGTAAAACATGTATACTTAATAATTCATAAATTCATGATGGGCATTTGAATAATTTCATATCATAGATCATAAATCATGTCGGGTTGGAAGAATATCAAAAATCAAGGTAAAATCATAACTCAATTTATCATATAACATATATAGTTACGCATAATTTAATAGAAATTTAAATCAATAAATTTATGATTGAATTAGTTGTAAAATCTGATCATGATTCGTAAAATATGATGTAAAACATGAGAAGTAGTAACCCATAGATAGGTCATTAGGATTTCGTAGGATTTAGGATAAAACCCCATAAGACTTTCAATTAAAAATTTTATGAATTAAGAGAGATTGGACATGGGTGTGAACGACCACCACTCATAACCCTACATACTCCGAGAGAATTGGGTTCTATCACTTCCCCACATGCCCAAGAGGGATTGAAAAATAGTTTTATGAAGAACCTTGGGGTTTTATGTTTGATCACCCTACACTCTAAATTCATGCAAGGATTTTGAATAGGTTAGAATGACTTAATCTATCTTAATACACTAAAATACTTAAAACAACATAGTATAGGACCCTATGGCTTTGGAAATGATGATAATAATTTTGCAAATTGGGCAGCTTAAAATCGACTCACTGGCCCCGACGAAGGATCGACTAGTCGTACTTCCCCGACAAAAGAGTCAAGCCACTGAAAGTGGTGAAGTCTACTACCATTATTCCTCAACGAGCCGTTATTGGTGACCACGACTCGCAAGTCCCACGCCAAGGTCTCAAGTCTTGAATTCTTATCGCCATGACTCACCCAACGAATCGTAGGGACTGATCACGACTCGGGGGTAAGTGCAGTCGTGGGAACACCGCACCCAAATCTCATCTCAATAGCTCTTTGACCACGACGGCCTCGACGAGTCATGGGGATCAAAGCTACGACTCTATGGTCGTCTGGTGGGATCCCAAATCATGATTTTTCACTTAAGTAAAATGCCTTACCACGAGTTACTCACCACCATGATCAATCCCGACGGTCACCTAACGAATTGTATTCCGGTCCAGGAATCCTATTTTTCTCCATTTCAACTTCGGGTCCGATCTTTTAGGCTTTTGGGGTATTACAATATCTCCCCTTGGGAACATTCATCAATAATGTTGGAAACATGTTTAAAAGCGTATAAATGCAATCATCATATTCAAATACCGATCATTCGAAATAAAATCGATGGAATGACTACCTTTAAACCGAACTACATACGAATCCCAATTCACGAACCATACATGCATACATGGACAAAAAAGAATTTGAACACATGAACCGAATATGAAAACTAAATAGAGTACTAGGAAAAACCGACACCAACCGAAAATGAGCCGAAGGGAATAGGTGTGGGTATATAGCCATCATATCTACTTCCTACTTCCCACGAGCTCCTTCAACATGCCGATTTCTCCATAATACCTGATCAAGTATCTCCGTTCCTTAGCCTCAACCCGACGATCTAATATTTCACCGGAATTTCCTCATAGCCGAGACATCCTCACTCCCACACTTCCACCAGAACCACCAAAGAGGGATCACATAAACACCCTTCAAGTTTATAGATGAAAACAGGATGAAATGTAAGCCAATTTCAAGGGAAACTCCAATTCATATACCACCTTGCCAACCCGTTTCACAATCCGGTAGGGGCCAACATAACAAGGATTGAGTTTCCCTTTCTTCCAAAACCGCATCACTCCCTTATGGGAGACACCTTCGTAAACACTCAATCATCCACCTCGAATTCAATTCTCTTCCTTCTCAATAGGAATAAGACTTTGACGACTTTAAGCCATTTTCATCCTATCCCGTATGAGCCGAAACTTCCATAAGCCTCATGGATCGAATCTGTCCTATCATAACAACTTCACCAACTTTGTAACCAACCAATAGGAGATCTACATCTCTCGCCATAGAGAGCCTTCAATGGAGCCATCGAATACCGAATGGTAGCTTATTGTATGCAACTCATAAGAGGCAAATGATCATCCTTAAATACTCTTGTAGTCAATCACACATGCTCTCAACATGTCCTCGAGAGTCTCGAATTGTCCACTCCGATCAATTCATCCATTCAGGGGGTGAAATGCTGTGTTGAGCTTAACCTCGAAAGTACCCAATCCCTTTTGAAACGACCTACAAAACTAAGAGGTAAATTGGGTACCTCTCGTCTCGATATGATGGACAAGGGTACTCCATGCAATCGTTTATCTCTCGTATGTATAGTTTGGCATAATCCTCTCGCCGAATCCGTGGTTTTGATCATTATAAAATGAGCGGCTTCGGTCAACCTGTCCACAACAACCCAAATTGAGTCATATTGCTTCAAGGAAAAGTAGGCAAACTTCATTATGAACTATTGATTTCTTTTCCCACTTTCAAGTAGAAATGCTAATATATTGGAGCACACTCGGGTTCTGTGCTTGACCTTCACGGCTTTAATGTGCCTGACACTTAGCCACAAATTTTCGCGACATGTAATTCCGCCAATAGACTTCCCATAGGTTAAGGTACATCTTGGTGGAATTGGGATGTATATAATACCTAGATCCATGAGCCTTGTGCAAGATCCACTAGGTTTTTGGCTGGAATGGGTAGTGTTGGCCAATCTTGAGGTTTGTAGGAGACAAGCAATTCATATTAGGCTATGAAACGAGCAGATGTATCCCCATCTTTCATATCTCATTAATTCTTTGTACTCCCTTCTTATTTTTGGGTTTGTGCCTTCTTCTCTACATATTTAACTTCATCCTCCAAACATTCTTTTTTGGCAAATACATTTGATATCCTGCTGGCAAGGCCTAAAGAAGGGACATTTGAACCACCTTATGTCACGACCTTCGCATTGAACCGTTTGATCCAATCATGTTCACTCATGCCAGCCGGAAGGCTACTTACGGGGTTCTCTCTGTCTTCTTAGGAAAAGCTTCGATGTAAATGGTACATCCGAAGAGAAAAGGTTGTGCCGTTTTGGTTTTTTGAGATGAGTGGTCAAAGCGGATGGCTACAATTTTATCCTATTTTTGACAAAGATTGGTTTTGTGGATCAAGAGGTTCAACAAGAGGTTCTCTCATCCGCTCATGTTGGTACCCATGAGCTTGAAGAATTTTGACAAGTTCTTCCTTTGGTATTTTTCTAGGCATTTGGGTGCATGTGGTAGTTTTGTTGGCCGTATCTACATGTAGCAAGAGTGCCATCATCTCCACCCGAAAATGAATGATCCATGGAATGGTTCCGAATCACCAAGATATTTGTAAAGGAAGAGTTGCCCGATGATTCTAGCTTGTGGAGCTCCGTATTTGGATTCTGATATTTAAGGCTTCTATCGTATATGGGCCGCTTAGGAACATAAAGAAGTTTTGATATAAGGTGACAAAGATTGTCCCCACATTTAAGGTGACTCAAGCTGTACCCAAATTTACATGTTGGTACTCTTGGTATCGAGTATCTAGGAGTGAAAGGCGTGCAACAATAGTCAGTCTTTCCTTCCATGATATAAAATGGCACTGGGACAGACCAAAATGAATATACAACTCGAAGGAAGACTTGCCACAAAACCCAACTTCAACATCCCGGAGGACGGCTTGGGTTAAGTCAAGCCAAAAATTAAATTTCATCATAGACATAAAAGGTTTTCCTTAGCAAAAGGGATCGGGTTTACATCCACCCGACGGGCTTGCCAAGCCACACAACTCGGAAAAGTCTTTTACTCTACTTATAAATTTAGTTTTCTGTTTATAAACTTCGAAAACTATTGTATTTTGAACAAGCTTGCTTACCCGACATGTCTAGCCCTATACTACTTCAAGGATCTCGCCATACCATGCCTTTTAAAGGGAAGAAACAAGAGAAAATTTAAGCACTCATATATTGAGCATAGGAAATTTTTACAACACTCAACTAGCTACGCTCTACTCGATCTACACGTAAAACCTAGCCTCCTTTATATAGGGTTAGGAGACTACAAAATAAGACTCACAAGATAGACTAGGCACACCTTTCTAGAAAAACTAACAAATGAAAATGGCACAATTCCATTACATGACCTAAGAAAAATAAATCCGGCACGCCAACGAAGAAAACTCATCTACAAAGCCTTATAACAACAGACGCCTAATAAAACAAACCGCCTAATAAAATGGATAGCCTAATATGTGGGCAAGGAAGCCCATGTGATAGCATGTCACGACCCGAACGTACACCCGCACGTAGACACGAGAAAAGGGACCCGAGGGACCCCAAGTCGACCCATGGCTCATACATACAACTAATACCATTAAAATAAGCGGAAAATTAATCATAAAGATATAGCGTAACACAATCATAACATAGTATCAAGAAAATACCAATGTTTACACAACCGAATACTACATACTTATCCGAAAGCCTATAAACATAAGATGGATTGACAAAGATAACATCCCCAACTAACCCGACCAATACTGAAACATAAACAAAATGAAAGTCTATCAATGGCCCTCGTAACATGAGGACTCACAAATAAGCCAATATCGTAGGACTATGATGACTAAGGATGAGAATGAGCTTGAGATCCGAACTCAGACGTTGAAATGACATAACATAGAAACTATGCGGGACAAGATTGGCGGAATGTACCGAGTATGCAATGTAAGCAAACTGACATTTTAAAGAAACATAAAACTCAGAAATAGACATAGAGGTGTTCTGGCCGCCCGGATGACTACACGCTAAAGTGCACGTGGTCGAACAAGTAGTAAATGGCTCAAGTAAGCCAAGTATCGATCCCACAGGATCGACTAAATGCAGACAAATCTACTCAAGTGTCAATAAACCTAATCCCTCTAAAAATGCATAACAATGTGAAGAAAAGTTTTTATATTTTGCTTCCAATTTTATACTAAGTCTAAAATTAAGCATACAATTTGAGTCCGAACTATGAATGAGCATACAGCAAAACGAACATGTAGAGAAATAAATTATGGATACAATTTGATCTATCTTTTCTCCCTATTGTTACCGTAAGAATTTATGCCTATGGATTAAGTATTTAACCCAACTTAAGAACCATGAACCTTCCACCTACATTTCGTGATAAAAAGAAATTCATGCTCTAACCATACAAAATCGATTCCGTAATTGACTAATACGACTTTCGTGCATATTTCTATCCTCGGGCTGCAAATCAATTCTCCATTTTCCCAAACTAAGAAAAGATCATATCCTATCAATTCACAACTTTCCAATTTCGTGCCTCTCGAGTGAAACTTACTTGTTAGATATACATTAACATTGGCCAAACATTAATGCAAGAAGAACAAGAATTAATAGAACACCATGGAAGAAAAGCCGAAAAATCAAATGATCAACAATCACATTTCAATACAAATGTTCTAACCTCGCAAGAAGTGAAATTTTAGCCACTCATTTCTGGCTTAAACATCATCAAATGAGGTAAATCATAACGAACAATTGAAAGAAAGGAGAAAGAGATAGAGAAAACCCTAAGATTTTCGTCCCTCAACTACCGTAACTCCATGTTCTTCTCCACCAAGTCGAATGCTCCAAAATGAACCCAAGTGTGCTATTTATATTAGTGGAAATTTTTCCCTATCATAGTAACGTGGTTTCCATGAGTGCATCAAGGATAATGCCTCCGTGACACGCCCAAACGCTGGAGCTCGAAATTCTGGTCGTCCGTGCAGTTAATCCCAACGTGGCACTCCGCATTTAACGCGAGTCAATTAACGTGATACCACATCTAACGCACCTTCACTTCGAAATTCCAAGTCTTATAATTAGGTCCAACGCACACGAAGTCAACGCGGACCTCCTCTCGAATTTTTGCCAATTTTATCATCCGGGGAAGAATGGTCCGCGATGGCAAGCCAAGTGGATACCGCCCCATCGCCGAGCCCTTTAATCCATGCTTTCCTTGGCCATTTCCTTGCTCGCTTCCGAGTCCATTTCCCATTCCTCCCAACATGCATCTTAGCTTCATAAAATTATATTTTTCCTGCAAACAACGCTAATCATGTTGGTTAGTATAAATTCACATTTTACTACAATTTACATGAGAATGTACAACATCGTTTGATAAACAAGACGAAACGACGCATTTGAGTATTCCTTGGGCATGAAATGCCCAAGATCACTTACTCCACACTTAAAATCTTGTTCTACCCGAACAATAATCTTACACCTCATGCAATTGACACCCAATCATGGCTACTTTTGCTCGACAATCCGAGCTACTATTATACCGATTATTTAATATAGCAAATTATCAAGAAAACATGCACAATCTCATCAATACAATGACATTCAACACATCAAGACCTCCTGTACCAAGAATCGACTCTCGATATTGGCAAACTCATGCAAATCAGCTGATCAAGATGTCCGACACGAATTCAATCTCTCGTGGCCAAGCATGTGCCCTCACAACACAAGAGAATTTCCCCTTTTCAATCATATGAACTCTAAACATTACATGCAGGGCATATAGACGATTTCGCTCTCTCTCTCAAAAGAATTCACATGCATCATGTCATGAACCTTAGGCTTGCCTCTATTACTCCACTCAAGGACGCATGATGTAGGATCACGAGGACTTATCTGTTGTAATGTAAGCTACTAACTAGTAAATACTGGGCTAACCAATAGCAACTAGCATCCTTAAGCGCTTTTTCAATACATCCCATCAACATTATGGGCATTGTTTCTTCCTTCATCCTCCCATTCTTGAAGTCTTTCTTTATTTTTGTCCTCCACTTCTTTAAGCACACCCGACTTAACAACAAAGATTAGTTATACATCTTTATTTTCTTTAAATCCCAAGTAAGTGCACCTTGCTCTTTTCCTTACTTTCATCACTTTGCTTTTTCTTTCTTTCTCACGATTCTCACTCCTTGACATCGTGGGAAAATTATTTTTCTTGAGCGCCAAGAGTTTTGGATCAAATTCACAGATAATGAAAAGTAGCGGGTTAAGCTCTCGCTTACACCTTTTGATGAAATGCAAAACATATAGGCTAAAGGCCTGCTATGAGCTAACTAGGGTTGACATTCGAGGTGGGTATGAAAAGGAAAAAAATTTGGGTTAAAACAAAGAAACGCCTACCTCCTTTCCTACAATTGGCTCTTCATTTCGTTTCGTAAACACACTAGGTAAGTTCTAGACAATTCACAATGGCATGGAATGATCGAAACCTCACTAGACACTCATTGCACATGCTCAACTCAAGACATATTCACGTACTCCCTTCAATCAGCTAATTACAAGAATTCAAAACATTAAGCCTCAATCACACCGACCGAACTCTATGGCCTAGGTATCTCAACATATTTACAAAATTGCATGCTTTCATATGAATCACCTTTGCATTCTAAATATCATGTACAACACGCAACAAGAATTTCGCAACCCTAGCAGCATACACGCTTGGGATACAAACAAACAAACAAAAGTAAAAGACAAAAACTACTCCTATCGACTACATTTAACTTAAGACGGTCGTCATCCATTATCATTGGAACTAGCCACTATTTACGACTTCGGTTCAATGGTACTATTCTCAGTAAAGAACCGAAACAAACTTCGAGAAACCCAATCATAAATTTTTTTTTTTAACAAAATTTTTAAAATTATCGATGATTTCGATAAAAAAATATTTACACAACCAGCCTAACAACATTCAACAAAGATACAACAAATTTCGCAATAATTACAATACAAAACATACACATAAAACTCACAGGTCACACAATTTTTCCAAGCACAACAACAGAATACATGAATATCACCAAAAAAAGACAACAACCAAAGACCTAACTACTCCCCACCCCACACTTAAAATCGAACATCGTCCCCAATGTTCATAAATCAACATAGCACAAAAAGTGGGTGGTGAAACTCCCGATCAATCGAAGTATTCAACTTCTTCTGCCAAAGCGCCGTCTCCATGTCTGAATCTCCCCGCCGTCCTCCTCCGACTCAACATCGTAGTCCTCACGACGTGTCTCCTCATCTGGGACATCGTCATCCACAGGCTCCACAAAAGCTGGGCCCACTCGACATAGAGCCTTAGCGCTGCCAAAGCGGGTAGCTCCAAGTCGAGCTGCCATAACTCATCCTTCTGTTGCCGGCCTCCTACCTATGCGCAACTGAGCATTCGTATCTCGAATATGCGCTACATGTATCGATCATCTCAGCATGCCGCTCGGCCAGTGTAAGAACTGGCCTGACTGGGTCGTGTGCCTGGGTCTTTGTGACGTCCACGCGCAGCCTATCCATCTCTGGGCGGAATGTAGTCAAGGGCCTCTCTCCTAATATCCAGCCTCGTGAACGTGGCCGCAAACCCCGAACCCGCACTCCGTGCCCTGATGCAAACGCTCTCTTCATGGCGCATATGATCACCGCCCAACATTGATCTCTAAATTCTTTCATCGTGTGGCATACAATTAAGCATACACGATCCCGGTGACATCTCAAGTGCGCACTCTAATCAGCAGAATAGTCAAATTTTCAGCCTTGCATCCTGCTCCTCGTTTCATCTCACACAGGCGTAGGGTACAAACTGACATGGTAGCCCTCTCCTTATGCCCGCTCCAACGGTTTGCCGAACTGCCCACACAAGGTGCATTCGATATCCGCATATGGTGGAGTGACATTCAGCTGCTGGAGTACATGGGCGTCACGTGGTTCCGCGCCCCCAAGATGGCATTCAGTGGATGGGCTCAGAGTGACAATTTGACCCTTATTTGACTTGGGTAGACCGCGGAGCGCTCAGTTCCAATTTGCATATAACTCCAATTAAGTGATTGCACTCCTTGGGCTCTTCAAAGATGAAGTCACCGGATGTTGTCAATCCTAAGTGGACAATTCAGGAACTCCTGGTGGCCAACCGCTCCCTTGCAATGTGCTCCTCAAGGAAGACATTCTCCTTGTGCTTTGTATCCCACTTCTTCCCTTCATTCGTCACCCATCTGGCCCATATTGGCGGCGTTGGCCGCGCTGGGAACACAGGCCGCTGGACCGCTGCCTCCTGGGCTCGATTCTTTCTTCCTTCCGCGCTCGGAAGGGGATGCGCTCTTCCCTTGTCTTGGCTCGCTCGACATCATTCCCTCACAAATCAAACAGATGGGGCCCCAATGTTATTCAAGTCAAAATTAACTTGGACTAAGGTCAGGTAGAGTTAAGCCACCCCACACTTGGGGCCTTTAGCCAATTAAACCCCCGGCAAGACAATCATTCTTTCCAAATTTTTTTTTACAATCAACATGCCTCATGCATTCTCGATAAGTCGATGGAATAAGTACTATGTACTGCGCGTACTTCGTATAGCTAATCACCATATCACCATCGATACCATTACATCACGTAGCACTTAGCAAAAAATTTTCTCAACAACAACTCATGTACTCCCCAATTTCATTTTCTCCTTAAAATCCCTTGTTTATTTAGCATATTAAACATTAATCACAACATAAATCACATCACCCAACATCACAACCCAACAAATATTTCACATTTCAACCTAATTTTACTCTCTTCCTATTCAACTTCTAACCCTAGATACCAATCTCGCAACAATTCAATCAAACATGTATTTATCGAGTCTATAATCACGACAATACTACGAACATCAATCAACACTAACTAATCAATCTCAATTTACACTTAGGCAAGGTTTACCTCACAAGCTCAAAATCAAAAATTTAGGCAAAAATTGAGGTTAAGTTTAAGAACATACTTAATATGAATTTGAAGAAAAGTTTAAGAAAATTCGATTCTAGGTCCGTGTCACGTCGGGGGAGGAGGATTTTAGGGGGTTTGTGACTGGGAGGGAAGTGAAAATGAGGAAAATGAGGGGAACCTGTGGTTATAAGGGGGGTTTTGCGCGGTTACCCTAAGTGACCCGTGTGACCCGACGCGAACAACATACCAACATGTCACGGAGGGTAACGCTGAGCACCTCCGTGACACTGGTTATCGCGCAGTGTTCGAATTTGTACAAATCTGTAATTGCCTTCAACGTCATCACGGAGGGTAACGCCGAGGCCCTCCTCCGTGACACCCGGAGCCAACGCGTGGGCTCACTGCTTTTGCCACCTTTTTATTTTTTTTTTATCTCACTCGATTTTTCCTTTAAGTATCCTCTCGTATTTTTGCCCTCCGTTCAACTCCGAAATCATCTCACAATAAGAAATTGGTTAGAATTCATAGGTTTCAACACACACAATTTTTTTTTCATTATTTATTTATTTTTATATTTCTTTTTTTTTTCAATTATTTCTCACACACATTACATTCACCAAAAATTGTTAAGCACAAGAATTTTAAAATTTTCCCAAGCCTCATACTTAACATTTATCGAGGGTGAGGAATTTCCCTAAGGCCTTTAGGCCTAGCCAACAACATGCTGCTCACATTTTCACAAATGGGTAGTCAACCTCATACTGTTCTTCCACGCTTGTTATCTTCCTCCTCCACGGTACTGATTTCCCTCCATCCGTGCTTAACTTTCCACCAAAAACGAAAGATGAAAAATAAAATCAACTCTAATGCAAGAAACTAAAATGGTACCCATGGTACCCTTGGGTTGCCTCCTGCGTCGCTCTAATTTTACGTCATGCACGACGTATTACGTTTCACCGCTTTTTCTCCACCTTGAGGATATGAATCTCACCCCTAATTTCTTCTCTAATTTCATTTTATATTCTAGGGGTGGTGGTGAAAAATTGTCGGGACTAAGCAATAGATGTCACTTACGTTTATTGGTCCCAAGTAAGTGAAGTCATTTTGTCTATTAAAATCAGCAAATTCCAATATAATAGGCTTCGTCCTCCTCTAGACATTCTCTATAAGCCGGAGACTCTATTTCTATGTCGTCACCCAAACTCACGTCAAAAAATGTTTCAGGGGTCCAATACACCTCTGACTGAAACCGCATTGTGATTGACATCCTTACTTGTATACACCTTCTCCGCAACAACATCTGTCTCTCCAAGAGGTGTCAAATGGGGTATACTATCTCTTCTTCCCCGAATGAATTTTCCAAAAGTTTGAGCCCATCACGGACACTCAAGAGATTCTAATAGTCGGGGCTTCATCTCGAAAATTCACCCTTGTCTTCCTCTTTGTAGTTCCTCTTGAATATCGCCAACCGTTACTGCACTTATCACAAGCTTCAAATTTCAAGAATCATCTCTGGTGGAATTTGACACTCATCCTTTTTAGAGCCTCCGCATTCTCCTCTTCCCGAACTATCAACGTTGCCATTGCCTTCATTGCTTCGATTGCTCAAGGAGTTGTTTCAAGATGTCTTCTATTCCTAAGCCATGCCCCAAGTCCTCATTTTCAAGATGCCTATATTCATCAAAACAATGTATGATCATAGTAGGGCTCCTGGGGAGGGGGAGAGTATGCATTCCTGGGACAAATATCCCAATGGCCATCTTGACCACCACATATGTTGCATCGTGTTACAAAGCAGTTGCCACCAAAGGGTGTCCTTCAAATTCATACAAGATTCGCCAAAATATGAGTATCCACCATTTAAACCAATTGTATTCCACGATGTCATGTCAAGAAGGGTATCCGAAAAAAATCAAAAAGAATTAAAACAAATATCAAGACCACGCTTCAACACTTATATAGAAATTGTAACCAACACTCAAGAAAACAATTTTACCAATTGCCAATCCTCGCAATCTGCCAAGTAAAAAACTTGTTCGGTCGTCTGATGACTACACACAAGTGCACATGGTCGAACAAGTAGTAAATGGCTCAAGTAAGCCAAGTATCGATCCCACAGGACTGGACTACGGGGCAAAATCTACTCAAGTGTCAATAAACCGAACTCTAAAAATGCGTATTACCGTGAAGAAAGTTTATTTTATGGTTTTAATTTTATACTAAGTCTAAAATAAGTATACAGCTTGGAGTCCGAACTATGAATGTGAGCATGCTGAGGCTAAAACGAACATGTAGAGAAATAAATTATGGATACAATTTGATCTATCTTTTCTCCTGCCAGTTAGTTAAGAATTTATGCCTATGGATTAAAACTCGTATTTAACTCCAATCTAAGAAACATGAACCTTCCACCTACATTTCAGATAAAAGAAATTCATGTTAAAGCCATACAAAACCGATTCCATAATTGACTAATACGACTTTCTCGTATCTTTCTATCCTAAAGGTAAATCAATTCTCCATTTTCCCAAACTAAGAAAAGATCATATCCTATCAATTCACAACTTACCAATTTCGTGCTCTCTCGATACACCGACTTTTAGATATACATTAATATTGGCCAAACATTAATGCGCAAGTATAGGAATTAATAGAACAACCATGAAGAAAAGCTGAAAACCAATGATCAACAATCACATTTCAATTCAAATGTTCTTAACCTCAACAAGAAGTGAAATTAGCCACTCATTTCTCAAGCTTAAAAATTATCAAACGAAAGTGTAAATCATACAAACAATTGAAAGAAAGGAGAAAGAGATAGAGAAAACCCTAAGATTTCGGCCCCCTCAACCGGCCTCAGAATCCACTTCTTGCTCCACCAAGTCAGAATGTCTAAAAATGAACCTAAGTGTGCTATTTATATTAGTGGGAATTTTTCCTAATAACAAGGCAACGTGTCACTTAGTGCATCGCGGAGCACCGCTCCGTGAAACGGGCCAAACGCTGGAGGCTCTCTGTAAATTTGGTCGTCCAGGTATTTAATCCCAACGTGGCACGGCATGAAACTCCGAGCTCGACCAACGTGACACTACACGAACGCACACCTTCATCGGAATTCCAAGTTCCGTGTAATTAGGTCCAATGTGCCACGCAGGAAACGCGACCTCCTCGAATTTTTTGCCACTTTATCATCCGGGGAAGAATGCATCCGCGATGGCAAGCCAGACACTACCCATCGCGGAGCTCCTTTAATCCATGCTTTCCTTGGCCATTTCCTTGCTCGCTTCCGAGTCCATTTCGATTTCTCCCAACATGCATCTTACTACAAAATTATATTTTCCTGCAAAATAACGCTAATCATGTTGGTTAGTATAAATTCACATTTTACTACAATTTACATGAGAATGTACAAACATCGTTAGATAAATAAGACGAAACGACGCATTTGAGTATCCCTTGGGCATATAAATCTGCCCAAGATCAGGAGGAGCACATCATGCTTGCATCAAAATCTTCATAATAATCACAAGGATCAAGACTTTCAAATCATTCATAATCATTCATTATCATAATCGTATGTAACTTTATCAAAATATAAATTGAGCCAAATAACGTAAACATAACAATGCATAAAAACATGTGGAACAATAGGAGGACTCATCATAACCGACACCATCATGGTAGAGCCTTTCATGATGCCCCACTGTCACGCTCATGTGGGCAGAGCCGACCTTGGCTTGCCAGGAGAGGGTCGTGTATAAGGTGTGATCTTGGCTTCCATTTACGGTGCATTTCATGGCTCATAAAACTGATCAATTCCTCATTTGTCACCTAATACACTTTAATATTAGATATTTTTCTACAACTTTCACACTTTCATTAATCAAATTTTTGGGTACTTTCATGCTAGACCTCTAAGGATTCATACACCAATTAAACTCCCTAATTAACATGAAATATCAAGTGCTAATATTCGAAATCCCTTTCAAAGGTACTAATTGTTAACCTCCTAGTCCTGTTGACCATACAAGGGATAAAGATGATTCTAAACACTCCTTGAACCTGATATATCTACCCCGACTCTGCCACAACCTAGAGTAGTATGGGAAACAAGTCTATGAGGGTGAAAAAAAGATGGCAAAGCTGCTATTGACCCTGAAGGCTGAGCAATGTAACCTCTACTTATTGTCTAGATAAAATCACATAATATGGCCAGGACACCCACAATGATAACATACACATGACCCTTGATGACACTGCCCTAGATGGGCCTTACCACACTGAGCATAAGATGACAAAAGTGGTCTAATCTGTCCTATACAGTCTTGACGTTGGGAGATAGAATGGGTTGAACTCTGACTTGGTCTGGATAAAGCAAGATAGTCATTCTCCTGTCCCTAAAGTTAAGGTGGAGCACTATTAGTAGGATGAGTGGACTATCTAAAAAGATGAGGCCTAGGATAACTGTAGGACTCTCTATAAGATCTAGCATATTTGGCCCTATTTTTCTACTCCCTCTCTCTACGGTTATCTCAAATAAGGTGAGTAAGATCCTCTACTATCTGAGAATAAGCTTGAATCCATGAGATATCTATACCATCCTGCATAGTTACCCTTGTATAATTGCTAGTTAAATTGGGACCAAGGACTACTACCAACCAATGCACTTTAGCCTGCATAGTCCATACAATATTAGGAGCATATTTGTCCAATGAATTAAACCTATGACTGTTTTCTTAGATGCTTATATTACCTTATCTGAGCTTAGAAACTGATCAATTATTGCCTTTCAGACCTTTTAGGGAAGGTAGTGAGCTAAAAAGGCCTCTGAAAAGTGTTCATATTCAGTTGAAGGAACATTAGAACCTATGGACTGCTCCTATGCCTCAAACCCAAGAATAGCCATACAAACAACCTGAATGATTCCAAATTTACTGCTTTTGTCATTGTGGCATACATCACTCATAGTACTCTATATAGTTGGTCAATAAAGTATTAAGGGTCCTCATTAGGATCTGACCCTGTGAACACTAGAGGACTCAGACTGAGGAATTCTTGGGCTCTAGAACTCTTTGAAATACTGTTCCTGCTACTATCCCCAGCTGTTGTTCATGTACAACTATCATTTATGTGAACAACCAAATTGCACTTCTAACATCCTATTCCTATGATTGATGTGGAGGAATTACAGATGCTGGAAAATCCACAGTTCTAACTTCCTCAAGTGCCATCAGATTAGGTGGAGGTGAAGATGTTCATTATTTAATAACATTAAATCCAGTTGGGGCCATAGATACAGGAATGTTCAGAACAGGAGATCCACTTTGAGCTTCTAATCTATCTCTTTGTTTAAGGGAGCGCGACTAGTGCCTTCTCTGGCATTAGTATTAAGTTGCTTAGTAGCCATATGTCTAGTCACATGCATTTTTTAGCCAAGAAAACAAAAGAACAATTTATATTTCAAATATCCTTATGGATCCTCCTTATAGCACGATCTATTAATAATAGAAGTGAAACCATTCCAAAATGCCTTGTAGCCTCCTGATAAAAAGTATGATGCACAACATACTCATATGAAAGACTCTACTAGACATGACATGTAGACTTTATAGGTCTCAATGTTTCTTTGATGCCACATTTGTCATGCCTCAAACTTGGGAGACGCGACTAGCACCCGATGCCTACTTAACCCAACAAGCCACTATAACTCAGTTATAAGATGATGTTTGGGCCATCAAGACCATAATCACAAGATGGTGAATAGAATATGAATATCGACCGATAAGGTCTTAATAACCAAAAATAATGAATATAGGGCTGACGGAGCCACAACTCAACAATTTTAGAATAACAAAAACATGATGAGGCTACGTCACTACTATATAAGAAAAAGGTCGGCAAGACCATAAATAGTAAATGTACAACCTACAACACTATTCCACAAACTCCTTTAAAGAGAAACAATAATGATGGGTCAAGACAAGAACCCCGCCTACTCGTCAACTTTACACAAAAATTCAATAATATGCAAAATTAACAACCTAAACAACTGCCTCAGAAAGAAAGGAGTATACCAACTCAATAGATGAAATCACAAGCTCCTACTTTAGAGAGTGCTCATGACCTTTATCTTCTCCTGCAACATGAATGTGTTGTCCCCAGGCGAAGGGATGTCAAAATGAACATATGTACTGTTATGTAAGGTTGAAAACAATAATCATAAAACAGTAATCAAAGGATTACTGTATAGAAGTCAACAATGTTGAGGCCTATAACTCTATATGCATTCATAAATGCATGAAAGGTACATAATGATATTATATAGAGACATTCTAATATTGTGATTGGGGATAATACTATATATACATCATCATCATCGCTTGTAGACCATTCGATCGCGAATACATTAATGATAATATATATATATATAGCCAATAGGGCCTATTCCCCTAATTATATCTCATCGGTTGATGTATATATCGTGACATGACATAATGCATCAACTCTATAACCATAACTTTATCTGATACAATCGTAACTCGTAAGATGACCATAGACATGAATACATAATGTGAATGTTATTCTAAGAGTTAGGCAACATGAGGGCGATATGAAAATTTAGGAATTCAATTAAAGTGACTCAATAAAGATTTAGAATTATAATATGACATAAAAAAGTAGATTTTTGGAGGTTAACAAGGATAGGATACTACAAATGCGGAGTTCTTTCATGAAATATGATTTTCACACTTCATTAAAACTTGTCTTAATTGTCTAACAACTAATAATCAATTCTCTCATTATAGGGTCTTTCCTAATAATTCAACAAAACAAATTTCTAATCTCCACAATTCATTTTAAATAATATAAGTAACTGGAAAAATGCACGAGTAAAATAAGGGTGAAACAAGTAAGATGCAGCATGGTTAAAGTGATATTATAAATGGATGTTTGTGTTACAACCTATGGTGAGTTTCATAGGGTGAACTTGATAGTTGAAGCCTTTTTTCTAAGTACGGAAATAATCGGGAGTTGAAATACCAAAGTGAAGTGTTTCAGACAAATTACTATGCATGTTCCATAGATTGAACCTGAAAATTGTAAAATCCACCGCATTATGAAGTTAGGAATATTAAGTCACTGGATTATATTGTGCTTCAAGGTACGAACCGAAAACCCAAAGTACGAACCATACCTTCCATTGTTATTAGAGATTAAGATATTTTGGTCTACTGGATAGGAATATAGTAGAATCTACAAGCTATATCCTAGACTTGCGGTTTGTATTTGGCCCCGTAAACAAAGACTTAGAGGAGTGCAGAATCCCTAGATCAACCTACAACTCAAATTACAAACAATATATTAAATCCACGATTCGTGTCTGCAGCCCAGGTACCGTAAGTTATAATTTTTCCCCTCCATCTATAAATATACCCACCCAACTTAATACTCATTTTCTTCACTTTAAACTTGTAGAACAACTCTCTTTTTTATCCAATCCCTCCTAAGTCCAAGGTAAATTTCTCTAAGCTTCTCTCATGATTTCTAGTTTCGTGCAAGCTTAGATTTGTAAATTATTAGCTTTTTTGTAATATTCGGGAAGTACCTAAGATTAGATCCAGAATTTAAATTGGAAGTTGGCTGAAACTAGGAAAATACCACATGACGGACGACCCAACGGATCATTGGTCCAATCGACGACCCGTGGGAAGCAGTCGTGGGAAGCAGTTGTGGGAATGAATGGTTCTGCTGACAGTGGAAACAACGAGTGAAGTAACGACTCATTGTTGGGAACAACGAGTCGTCCTTTGGGGTCGTGGGTGGTACTAAACTTCAGCATTAGGGAATATAACAGGCTATCCCACGAGCCCGCGTGAGAGGTAACAAGTCGTGGTCACGAGTCGTTGTAGGGGGATATGTAAAATTTCCAATGGACCTAATGAAAGGCAACCAAAACTCGTTGGTTGAAATAACAAGTCATGGTGAGGCTCATTGGAAGGACCAGTGTATGATTTGGAGGGGCAAACAACGGACGATGTGATGACCCATTGGATGAAAGGACGACTTGTCCTATAGAGTCGTGGTTGAAACTGAGGTCGGGGATTTTTGGCAGTGCAGATGATGGAAAGATACCATGAGTCGTGGTATCCTCCAACGACTCATTGGTAAAACCGTTAGTTCACCCAGTGCAGATTTTTCAGGGTTTTCATTAAGGGTATTTTCGTCATTCCTACACTCTAAGGTCCTACACTACGTCATTTTAAGTTATTTTCTGAGTGTATTAAGATAGGATAAGCCCTTCTAGCATATTCATTCTCATGCATGCAAAAGATAGAAAATATTGAGGTGATCAAGCTAGTCTTGAAGGTTTTCTTCATCGATTTCCCTTGGACTTTCAAGGAATTGTGAGATTTGACTTCCAGCAGGTATGTAGGGTTATGAATGGGTGTTTTTGTTCACACCCATGCCCAATATTTCATAATTCATGAAATTTGATCAAAAATCTTATGGGGTTTTAACTTAAATCTTGTGGAATTCTAATGACCTATTAATGGGTTATTATCTTTTGTGATTTACATCCTATTTTCTGAATTATGATCAGATTTAATTTTGATTTCTACTAAATTAAGCCTAACTATGCACGTTCTATGATGAATCAAGTTATGATATTTACTTCAATTGTTGATATTCATAAACCCATCCTGATTTATGATTTGAAACATGAATTTATTCAAATACCCATGATGAATTGATGATTTGAAAAGTATATATATGATTCACAAGTATGCATGAATCCCATGATTTGTCAATTATGTTTTTGGCCGACTCACGGGCATTACTCTCATGGCTAGTTCACGCTTTTACAAACATGCTTACAATTATCATGATATAACTAGCCCATGAATCTCATGCATATTTCACTCTAAGCACTATATATGTTTTGGGAGTAGTATTTAGCACCGAGTAGGTTCAGGGCCTAGGTTTTGCCCTGGATCTCATAACTACGAGCCACCATAGGACATGATGGAACCTCCTTTGTGACTATCCCTTTGCCCAAATGGGCCCTTTCATGTGTGATATCACGCCTTTGAGGGTTCTACCCTTGGAAAGGTACGAACACTCTCCCGACTAGGGTTATAAGTCGGGCTCCATGTGTGCTCATATGGGATATGCCGGTTATGAGAATCTCCCACTGTTCCTCATGATTTATGCATGTTTATTGATTATGTATATTGGATCAATTCATGTTAAATAGAGCTTTTCTCTTATGATTATGATTATGACTGAATTACGAATTTCTTAAAAACCTTGAGCCTTATGTTATCATATGTTGTTTATGTTATGAGCATGTTGTCCTACTCTTATGATCATTTATGAACTTTTATATATTTTAAATGTCCATTTTACTTACCTTGCATACTCTGTACATTCCACATACCGATCACGTACTTTCTATGTTGTATCATTTCATGATATAGGATCTGGATCTCAAGCTCAGCACCGTCAGTAGTATATTTCAGGGTATCACATTCAGCTTGTTGGTGAGTGCTCATTCTCTGAGGACAATTTGATTCAAAGTTTGATATTTTATTTTAGTTTCAGTTGCTGGGTTAGTTAGGGATGTTGTCCCATCAACCCATATGTTACGTTAGAGGCTTTCAAACTATATTTAGTACTCCGCTGTTATGTATTTAGTCCATACATATTATCATGCGATGCTATTTATGTTCATGTGTCCAATATGTTGGTATGTTAAGTATTCCGTATTGATGATACGAAGTTAGATGAATGTTCATGCCATGGGTCGAATTGGAGTCTCTCGAGGCTTCTTGTCCCGTGTTACAATTTGGGTCTACGTTTGGGTTGTGACAAACTTGGTATCAGAGCATTAGGATTGAAGTATCCTAGGGTGTCTGAAAGCCGTGTTGAGTAGAGTCTTTTTCATAGGTGTGAAGCGCGCCACACTTATGACGAAGAGGCTATGAGACGTTTAAGAAATGTTCCTTTCTTTCATGATATATGTCGTGCGATGAAAAGTCTTTCTATCCTTATAATTCGTGCTATTCACGATTGTAGAATCATGGCTCCTCGAAGAATGAATGGTAGGAGAAATGGGAATGGTGAAGATCATGAGGATGGCAATGGTAATGGGCACCAGCAAGCCCCACCCAATCAGGAGCACTAGGCACTAGAGCCAGTTGCCCATGCCGAGTTTCGTGCAACTATCCAGATGCTTGCGCAGGCCTTGACCACTCAGGTCAATCAGCAGGCTATTGTGCATGTTCCACAAAATGGCAATGCGGTGGCGGCTTGAGTCAGATATTTCTTGAGGATGCACCCGCCTGAGTTCCTTGGGTCCAAGTTAGATGAGACGCACATGAATTCATCGACGAGATTCTAAAGATCAACCATGTCATGGGGGTGACAATTAGAGAGTGTGTTTATTTGTCCTCTTATTAGCTTAAAGGGGTGGTGCATATATGGTTCAAGCAATGGAGAGATGGTAGGACAGTGGGGGCAGGCCCTATAGGTTGGGCGGAGTTTCATGTGACCTTTCTGGATTGGTTCTTCCCTCGTGAGATGAGGGAACTGAAGGTGGACAAGTTTGTAAATCTGAAGTAGGGTGATATATCAATTCAGGAGTATGCTCTATATTTCACTCCCTTATCCAAGTATGCACTAGAGTTAGTGGCAGACCAGAGGGCTCGAGTGAGCTGATTTGTGCATAAAGTGGCGGACTACCTAGATAAGGATTATAGGATCTCCATGTTGCATCGGGATATAGATTTTCCCCACATAAAGTTGTAGGCCAAGTAGATGGAGTCAGTGTATCGGAGGCAAAGAGAGGCCAAGAGGGCCAGGACAGACAATTATGGGATTTCTCAGGCTAGATCAGCGGGTGGAAAATGCCAGCAGTCTCAACAGAGGTCTTTTGCTCCATCACCATCATTATCCAGTACACCATCTAGATCACACGGGGATCAGAGGAGCAGGGCTTAGATTCGAGAGGCCAGGGTAGCATGCAGATATAGCACCTAGTTGGCTTGGATGCTTGTGTGAAGTATGGCAAAAATCACCCAAGGAGGCGCCTAGTTCGCTAGGATGTTTGTTTCAGGTGTGGCAAAACGGAGACAGACTCAGGGATTGCCCTTTGGCCAGATCAGGGGGAGGTGGATCCCATTTTCCAGTCGCTAGTTCAGCCGCTCCAGCAGTATGTCCCCCTCAGCATGGTGCCTTGGCTAGTTCGGTCAGTGGTTAGTGCCAAAACAGGTCTATGCCTTTGTGACCCGCCAGGAGCAGGAGACTTCACCGGATGTGCTTACTGGTATGTTATGAGTGTTTCATCTTAATGCTTATGCTTTGTTATATCTAGGGGCTACCCTGTCTTTTGTTCACCTTATATTGCTAGTAGCTTTAGAGTTAGTCCGGAGACTCTGCTAGAACCATTTTCAGTTTCTACTCCCATTGGTGATTCAGTTGTAGCTAGGCGGGTGTATAGAAGATGCCCGATTACTATATTGCATAAAGTCACCTCCACAGACCTTGTAGAGTTAGCCATGACTGACTTTGATATTTTTCTTGGCATGGATTGGTTGTATGCGTCTTATGCTTCTGTTAATTATAGAACCCATGCGAGTCAGTCTTGGAGTGGAAGGGTAGTTCGGTCATGCCTGTAGGTCATTTTATTTTCTATCTTAAGGCCAGAAAGATGATCTCTAAGGGTTGTATGTATCATCTTGTTAGGGTTAAGGATGTCGGGTCTGAGAGCCCGACTATCCAGTCAGTTTCGGTGGTGTATGAGTACCCAGAAGTATTTCTAGATGATTTACAGGTGTTCCTCCCGAGAGGGAAATTAATTTTGGTATTGACCTTCTACCTGACATGCAACCTATATCTATTCCTCCTTACAGGATGGCTCCATCCGAGCTAAAGGTGTTGAAAGATCAATTGATGGACCTGTTAGATAAGAGTTTCATTAGACCGAGCAAGTCTCCTTGGGGTGCACCTGTCTTATTTGTCCAAAAGAAGGATGGTTCCCTTCTGATGTGCATTGACTATCAGCAATTGAACAAAGTCACCGTCAAGAACAGGTATCCTCTACCCAGGATCGATGATTTATTTTACCAGCTTCAGGGTGCCAAGTGTTTCTCAAAAATATATCTCAGATCCGAGTATCATCAGCTTAGAGTTCGGGAGTGCGATACCCCGAAGACAACCTTTAGGATGCGGTATGGTCATTATGAGTTTGTAGTTATGTCTTTTGGACTAACGAATGCTCTTGAAGCTTTTATGGACCTGATGAACAGGGTGTTCAAACCATATTTAGATATGTTCGTGATTGTGTTTATCGATGACATCTTAATATACTCTCGAAGCGAGGAGGAGCATGCCGCTCATTTGAGAATAGTGATTCAGACCCTCAAGGATCGCCAATTTTATGCAAAATTCAGCAAGTTCGAGTTTTGGCTGAACTCTGTAGCTTTTTTGGGCCATGTGGTAACAAGTGAGGGTATAAGGGTGAATTTTCAAAAAATAGAAGCAGTAAAGAATTGGCCTAGACCGGTGAATCCTTTGGATATTTGAAGTTTCTTGGGATTAGCTGGCTTGTATCGGAGATTTGTTGAAGTTTTCTCATCTATTGCATTGCCTTTGACTAAATTGTCACAGAAGAAGGTGAAATTCCAATGGCCGGAGGCTTGTGAGAAGAGTTTCCAAGAAATGAAGACTTGACTTACTTCAGCACCAGTGTTGACTCTACCGGATGGTACCAATGGGTTTGTAGTGTATTTTGATTCTTCAAGGATCAGACTTGGGTGCGTATAGATGCAGCACGAGAAAGTCATAGCCTATGCCTCCAGACAGCTAAAGGTTCATGAGAAGAATTACCCGACCTATGATCTTGAATTGGCCGCAGTGGTATTCTCCTTGAAGATATGGAGTCATTATTTATATGGGGTCCACGTGGATGTGTTAACAGACCATAAAACTTTACAATATTTGTTTACCCAGAAGGACCTCAATCTATGGCAAAGGATGTGGTTGGAGATACTCAAGGACTACGATATGAGTGCCCTTTACCATCTGGGTAAGGCTAATGTGGTAGTGGACGCACTTAGTAGACTCTCTATGGAGAGTGTGTCCCATGTGGATGAGGGGGAGAAGGAGCTGGTGAAAGATGTACATCCACTCGCGAGGTTGGGAGTTATCTTGGTCGACTCGATCGATGGCGGCGTTGTTGTGCAGAATGGATCAGAATCATCCTTGGTGACTGATGTGAAATCTAGACAATATGAAGACCCGATTTTGGTAAAATTAAAGGAAGCAGTTCAAAATCAGAAGGTGGAGGTCTTCTCCAAAGGGGGAGATGGTGTGGTTCAGTACCAGGGTCACCTATGTGTTCCAGATGTTGATGATTTGAGGAGTCAGATGTTGCATGAGGCTCATGGATCCAGGTATTCTATCCATCTAGGTGCTACCAAGATGTATAGTGATTTACGAGAAATCTATTGGTGGAATGGCATGAAAAAGGATATTGCGGAATTCGTAGCCAAGTGTCTGAACTGTAAACAAGTAAAAGTTAAGCACCAGACACCGGGAGGTTTACTTAAGGATATCAACATTCTTACAGGTAAGTGGGAAGAAATTAATATGGATTTCATCATAGGTATGCCTCGTACTCGTCGATAATATGACTCCATTTGGGTGGTGGTAGATAGGTTGACCAAGTCTGCTCATTTTCTACCGGTCAAAACCACGGAATCAGTGGAGAATTATGCCAAACTATATATCTGGGAGTTAGTTCGATAGCATGGAGTACCCTTATCCATCATTTCAGATAGAGGTACTCAATTTATATCTCAGTTTTGGAGGTTATTTCATAGAGGGCTTGGTACTCAGGTTAAACTCAGCATAACATTTTACCTGCAAACAGATGGTCAAGCAGAGCAGACAATCCAGACTCTCGAGGACATGTTGAGAGAATGCATGATGGACTTCAAAGATAGTTGGGATGATCACTTTCCACTGATCAAGTTTGCTTACAATAACAACTATGACACCAGCATTCAGATGGCAACTTTCGAGGCTCTTTATGGGCGGAGATGCAGATCGCCCATCAGATGGTTTTAGGTTGGTGAGGCAGCTATGATAGGGCCAAATTCGATTCATGAGGCTATGGAGAAGGTTCAGTTGATAAGGGACAGGCTGAAAACTACTCAAAGATGCCAAAAGTCCTATGCCGATGTGAGAAGGAGAGAATTAGAGTTCAAGGTGGATGATTGTGTGTTTATGAAAGTATCTCCCATGAAGGGAGTGATGCAGTTTGGAAAGAAAGGAAACTCATCCCTCTTTATGTTGGCCCCTACCGAATAGTGAGAAGAGTTGGCAAGGTGGCATATGAGTTGGGGTTGCCCTGTCACGACCCGAGAGTACACCCGGATCGTAGACACGGGACAAGGAGTCCTGAGAGACCCCAAGTCAACCCATGGCTTGAGCATAACACTAATTCATTCATATACAACGGAAAACTTAACTTATAAATCGTAAACTAACTGAAAATCGTATAATGAATTTGTAAGGAATGATAAACCGAAATACAATCATCACTGACAAAATACTCCACATAAGTCTGAAAGCCTCTAATCATAAAAGACGGGTTGAAGGGACAATACCCCAACTAACCTAAACATTTTGAAGACATAAGACAATTAAACAAGTCTAAACATGAATCCCTCGGATAATGAGGACTCACCACTGGAGATTTATCGAAAACGAACACAAACTAGGGACGATGTTGAGCCTGCGAACCAGATCCTGAAAATATATGGTTCAGTACTAGGAAAGTACTGAGTATGTAAGGTATACAAAACGATGCTTCAAAATGTAAAAGTTATAGGAGTGGGGACATCATGATCATAAAACTGAAATCGCAAGTATATCGTAAGGCTCAATATTTCCAAAAATATTCATAAACCCATCAAAGTTATAACATACGGGGAAAGCATTTCATAAATCATAACTTGATCCAAAAGAACATAATCATGCATATTTAAAAACCATGAGGAACAATGGGAGATTACTATAACCGACATACTCCACATGAGGACATATGAAGTCCGACTTGTACGCCTAGTCGGGAGGCCATTTATACCTTGCCAAGGGTATGAACCATGAAAGGCGTGATATCACTCACAAAGGCCCCGTAGGACATAGGGGATAGTCACTGAGGAGGTCCCAAGCATAATCCTATGGTGGCATGTAGTTCTGAGATTCGGGGTGTAACCTGGGCCCCGAACCTACTCGATGTTAAGTACTACTCCCAAAACATACAACGTGATCATAGAAATTCATACATGACATGCATGGCTAGTTAAATCGTGAGAATCATATCATGCTTGAGAATTCGTAATACTATCCATGGAATTGGGCCCTGAATCGGCCAAACTCATAGTATAATTCATAAGCGACATGTGGGCATTGCCCATAGTTTCAAACATACCTGACATGTTTAAAATCATAAGAAAACAATCATGCTAACATGGGAAATTGAACCTTGAAGACATGCTTAAAAATGTAAGAGAAACTTGTTCATACTTTCGGAATCATCTTGACCATGAAATTCACTAAATATTTCCCCATGATTGGGCATCCATACTTTTAGAAATTTAAATCATGAAAAATAGAATAAACAAGTAAAATCAGCCCAAATAAATACGAAATTTAAAAAGTTGACATGCTACTATAAGCTCATTTCAAATTTTAAGGAATCATGAAATTTGATAAAGACCCATAAAGTTTTGGTAACTTTAAACGTAGAATTATGGAGAAATTGGGCATGGGTAGGGACCAAACTGCCCATTCAAAGCCCCACATACCTAGAAATTTCGTGAATACCTAGTCCCTTGAAGAACCCTAAGTGAAAGCTTGAAGAACTTGAAGAGAATAGCTTGAAACCCTTCCTACTCCTCTTCTCTAACACATGTAATTGCTAAATGAACTCAAGAAGAGTTTTCATTCCTTAAAGACCCTGTTTCGACCTCAAAACGACGTGGTTTAGGGCCCAAAAGCATAGAAAAGTTGAAATTGCCCTTACTGAAGTTTTCCTAAAAAGCAGTTCCGGCCCCGACCACAAGTCGTGCCACGAGTCGTACCATCAAGTCACGACTCGTGGTTACCTCTCGTGGTCACTTCACCCTTTTTCCCAACTTTCTGAATTTGGCCACGACTGGTAACCTATGACTCGTACAACTATCCTACGGGTTGTACTGTCAACCATGGTACCATCCACCCAAACCACCACGACTTAACCACAACTCCTCACCATGACTCATTGCTATATCCTACGAGTCATACCATGACCCATGATGACTCACTCTGGAACCACTGAGATATTCACTACGACTCCTAACCACGAGTCGTACCTACTCACCACGGTTCGTAGGAATACCCGTGACACCACCCTAGGCTCCTGGTTTCCTCACGACTCGAGTTACGAGTCTGAGGTCCTCACCATGACTCATACCTCTAGTCATACTGGTGCAAGTTCCGGGTTATTTTTCAGTTTTCAACTTTAATCTATCGGGTCTATTCGTAGGCCCTTCCGGGGTGTTACAATATCTCCCCCTTGTAAACATTCTTCATCGAATGTAGGGAAACAAGCAACAAACAGTAACATACAATCACTATATATAGATGCTAATCATTGACATTCAAGCCGAAAACTGACGGAACGACTACCCCCGAAAAGAACTACATAGCAAGGGTAAATTCAGACATCACAAACATACATCATATAATAAAACAAACTTGAAGGCATGAAAGGAACATGATAAACTTATTAGAGGTCTAGAGCTAAAGCTGATACCTCAAACTACAACTAGGCCGATAGGGAACAGGTGGGGTATCTAGCCATCATATCCGCTTCAGCTTTCCATGTAGCTCCCTCAACATGCTGGTTTCTCCATTACACCTTTACTGAAGCTACTTCCTTATTCCTCAGCCTTCGAACCTGACGATCCAAAATTTCAATAGGAATTTCTTCATAAATGAGGCTTTCCTTCACACCAAAACATTCCACCGGAACCACTAAGGCTGGATCTCCCAAGCACTTTTTCAAGAGCGAAATGTGGAATACAGGATGAACTGAAGCCAACTCTAGCTCATAAGCTACCTTACCCACTCGTCTGACGATCTTGTACGGGCCAATATAGCGGGGACTGAGTTTCCCTTTCCTTCCAAATCTCATTACTCCCTTCATGGGAGATACCTTGAGAAATACCCAGTCATCACCTCGAACTCAAGCTCCCTTCTCCTCATGTCTGCATAAGACTTTTGGCGACTTTGAGCCTTCTTCAGCCTTTCTCTTATTAACTAAACTTTCTCCATAGCCTCATGAACTAAGTCTAGCCCCACTAACGAAGCCTCACCAACTTCAAACCACCCAATGGGTGATCTACACCTTCGCCCGTAAAGAGCCTGGAACGGTGCCATTTGTATGCTAGAGTGGTAGCTGTTGTTGTAGGCAAACTCAATAAGAGACAAATTCTCATCCCAACTACCCTTGAAGTCAATAGTACATGCTCTCAACATGTCCTCAAGATTTTTGATAGTCCACTCCGCCTGACCATCGGTTTTCAGATGAAACGTCGTGCTAAGCTTGACTTGAGTACCAAGTCCCTTTTGAAAAGACCTCCAGAACTGAGAGGTGAACTGCGTACCTCTATTTGATATATGGAAAAGGGAAACTCCATGAAACCTAACCAACTCTTGGATGTACAACTTTGCATAATCTTCTGCTGAATCGATGGTTTTGACCGGTAGAAAATGAGCAGCCTTGGTCAACCTATCCACCACAACCCAGATAGAGTCATACTGTCTACGAATGCGGGGCAAACCTGTCACAAAGTTCATGTTCATTTCTTCCCACTTCCAAGTAGGAATGCTGATGTATTGAAGTACACCCCCGATCTCTGATGCTTGACTTTCACCTGTTGGCAATTCGGGCACTTGGCTACAAATTCTGCAATATCCCTCTTCATGCCATTCCACCAGCAGATTTCCCGCAAGGCATGATACATTTTGGTGGCACCTGGATGTATAGAATATCTGGATCCATGAGCCTCATGCAACATCCGTCTTCTCAAATCCCCCACATTCGGAGCACATAAGTGACCCCGGTACCGAAGCACACCATCTCCCCCTTTGGAGAACACTTCTACTTTCTGACCTTGAACAACTTCTTTCAACTTTACCAATATTGGGTCCTCATCTTGCGTAGCCCTTACCTCTGTTAGTCGATGTACCTCCTTTACCAGCTCCTTCTTGTCTTCACTCACATGTGACACACTTCCCATAGAAAGTCTACTAAGGGAATCTACTACCACATTGGCCTTACCCGGGTGGTAAAAGACACTCATGTCGTAATCCTTAAGTAGTTCCAACCACCTCCGTTGCCGAAGATTTAGTTCCTTCTGTGTGCACGTACTGTAAGATCTTGTGGTCTGTGAATACATTTACATGAACCCTATACAAATAGTGCCACCATATATTCAAAGCAAATACCACTACAGCCAACTCAAGATCATGGGTCGGGTAACTTTTCTCATGAGTTTTTAACTGTCTAGAGGCATATGCTACGACTTTTTCGTGCTGTATCAATACATATCCCAGTCTGACCCTCGAAGAATCACAATATACAACGAAACCATCGGTACCCTCCGGTAAAGTCAACACCGGTGCTGAAGTGAGTCTGGCCTTCAATTCCTGGAAGCTCTTCTTAGAAGCCTCTAACCATTGGAACTTCACCTTTTTTCTGAGTCAAACTCATCAATGGGGATGCAATGGATGAGAAACCTTCCATGAACCTTCGATAGTAACCTGGTAATCCAAAAAAGCTTCTGATCTCCGAAGGTTTTATCGGTCTGGGCCAGTTCTTTACGACCTCTATTTTCTGGGAGTCCACCCTTATACCTTTGCTTGACACTACATGCCCCAAGAATGCAACTGATTTCAGCCAAAATTCACATTTGCTGAACTTGGTGTATAGTTGGTTGTCTTTGAGGGTCTGGAATGCTACCCTTAGGTGTGCATCATGCTCCTCCTCCCTCCGGTAGTATATCAATATGTCGTCAATGAACACGATCACGAACATATCCAGGTATGCCTTAAATACCCTGTTCATCAAATCCGTAAAAGTTGAAGGGGCATTGGTTAGTCCAAAAGACATAACAACGAATGCATAATGGCCATACTGGGTTCTAAAAGCAGTCTTTGGGATGTTATTCTCCCGAACTCTGAGCTGGTGATACCGGAACCTGAGATCTATCTTAGAGAAGTATTTAGCGCCCTGAAGCTGATCGAATAAGTCATCGATCCGGGGTAAAAGGTATCTATTATTGATAGTGACTTTGTTCAACTGTTTATAGTCAATACACATCCGCAGGGAACCATCTATCTTCCGGACAAACAACACTGGGGCACCCCATGGGAACTTACTTGGTCTAATGAATCCCTTATCTAACAAATCTTTCATCTGCTCCTTTAACTCTTTTAGTTCTGCTGGGGCCATTCGGTAAGGAGGGATCGATATGGGTTGTGTGTCAGGCAATAGATCAATTTCAAAATCAATCTCCCCCTCGCGAGGAACACCTGGTAGGTCAGCTGGAAATACCTCGGGATATTCACATACCACCAGGACTAACTAAATGGTCGGGGTCTCGGACGTGACATCCTTAACCCTAATGAAGTGGTAAATACAGCCTTTGGAAATCATTTTTATGGACTTGATATAGGAGATAAAGCGACCTACAGGTACCGCTGAACCACCCATCCATTCTAAAATCGGTTCACCTGGAAATCGAAACTCCATTGCATGAGTTCTATAGTTGACAGAAGCATAACATGCAAACAACCAATCCATGCTTAAGATGATGTCAAAATCAGTCATAGCTAATTCTACTAAGTCTGCGGAGGTAACCTTATGCAACACTATAATAGGGCAACCTCTATATACCCGCCTCGCTATGACTAAATCCCCAATTGGGGTAGAGACAGAAAATGGTTCAGAAAAGATTTCAGGACTGACTCCAAAGTAACTACCAATGTAAGGTGTCACAAAAGATAGTGTGGTGTCACTCCCCGCCTTGGGAGGTATGACTGGCACCTAGTGCCCTACTAGGACCTGAACTGCTAGATTACTGAGCCTAAGCACATCTGGTGCCAGGCTGGCTCTAACTCTGATTCACGGAATCAACGGGGTATATAGCGGCTGTAAGTACAGCCCCCGGCCGGCTAGGCCTATAGCCACCTGTATAACAACAACAACTAACAAGAATCTCTTTACTATAAAGGAACCTATGCGGGCCATCAAGGCCACCATGTTGACTAGTTACTTCTGAATCAATATAACAAATGCTAAACAACTACGTGATCGGCAAGGTCACCACTACTAATTGGATAAGGCCCCACACGGCCAACATAACCAACTAAACATACGCACGGCCCACCACGACCGGCATAACTAACCACAGGGAGATATATATATACAATCTGCAAGCCTCTAAGAATACTAATAAGATGGTCGGGACAGGGCCCCGACCTACCCGTACTATACAACAAAAGAAAATGATATAAACCTCTGAATA
>JACEIK010008888.1:12965-31346 GCA_018107945.1 Datura stramonium
GAAATTCATGCATTGGATTAAAACCCCATAGATTAGACATAGGAATTTCTTGATTTAGAGAGGGATTGGGCATGGGTGTGAAAGGATTCACCCATTCATAACCCTACGTACCTGACAATAACTGATTCTTACACTTTCTTGAATGCCCAAGAAGAAATTGAAGAGAACATTGAAAGATTTTCCTTGATAACCTCCCTAGACTATTACTCTTGCATGCATGATTGAGAAATGGCATAAAATGAGCTTAACCCTCTTAATAAACATCATTCATAACTTAAAACGACATAGTTTAGGCCTTAGGATCTTAGGAATTACGGAAAATCCCTTACTAAATTTGGAGAAAATAATTTCCAGTCAGTCCCCATGAGGGAGATGATAACTCATCGCCACTGGCCACGACTCGTGGCATTGTCCGTCAAGTACACTATTTATCAAGACATATGGGCTCGTCACGGTTGAAATCACAATTTGTCGTTGGTGACCACGACTCGTGGTCACCACTCGTCATGTACACTACCTCAATCTTAATAAAACATTACCCTTCTGGTCATGACTCATCCCACGAATCGTGGTGACTGACCACGTCTTGTGGGGTACGTCCGTTAGGTACACTGCCTCCTTCTTTCTCTTTTCTCACTCACCACTTCTCACAACTGACCTAATGAGTCGTGTGGCCTGACCACGACTCATGGTCATATCCGTGGGGAGTCAAATTTCAAAATTTAAAACTCATCACCTGGGCCTCACTACGAGTCTCATCACGACTCATTGGATGCACTCATGGGTCATCACACGACCCATTTTGTGCCTGATGCCAGTTTTTAAGCTTTTCTCTGTTTCAACACCCAGGTCTAATCTTTAGGCTTCCAGGGTATAAAAATATCTCCCCCTTAGGAAACTTCATCCTCGAATGTTTAAAAACATACAAAAAATTAGATAAATGCAATCATCATATTCAAATACTGATCATTTAAATAAAAAACTGACGGAATGACTATCTCTGACTCAAACTACATAGTTGAACTGAATTCATGAATTATACATACACCCATATACGTAAAGGGAACTTGGGCACATGAACTGAACATGAAAACTAAATAGAGTTTGAGAGTAAAACTAATACCTCAAGCTGGAACTAAGCCGGTAGAGAATAAATGTGGGTATCTAGCCATCATATTTGCTCTGGCTTCCCACGTAGCTTTCTCAATATGCTAATTCCTCCATAGCACTTTGACTGAAGTTACTTCCTAGTTCATTAGCCTTCGAACCTGACGATCCAGTATTTCTACCGAAACCTCCTCATAACTAAGATTGTCTTTCACACCAACACTGTCCACCGGAACAACTAGAGCTGGATCACCCAAACACTTATTTAAGAGCTATACATGGAACACAGGATGTACAGAAGCTAATTCTGAGGGTAACTCCAATCCATATACCATCTTTCCAACCTGTTTCGCAATTCGGTAGGGGCCAACATAATGAGAGATGAGTTTTTCATTCTTTCCAAACCGCAACACTCCCTTCATGGGAGATACCTTCAAAAACACCCAATCATCCACCTCGAATTCTATTTTCCTCTTTCTCACATAGGCATAGGACTTTTGGCGACTTTGAGCTATTTTCAAATTGTCCCGTATGAGTTGAACCTTCTCCATAGCCTCATGGACGGAATCTGGCCCTATTATCACAGCTTCACCAACTTTGAACCAACCAATAGGCTTTCTACATCACCGCCCATACGGAGCCTCAAACGGAGCCATTTGGATACTGGAACGGTAACTATTATTGTATGCAAACTCGATAAGCTACAAATGATCATCCCAGCTACCTTTGAAGTCAATCATGCATGATCTCAACATGTCCTCGAGAGTATGAATTATCCAATCCACTTGACCATCTATTTGCAGGTGAAATGTTGTGCTGAGCATAACTTGAGTACCAAGTCCTTTTTGAAACGACTTCCAAAACTGAGAGGCAAATTAGGTACCTTTGTCTGATATGATGGACAAGGGCACTCAATGCAATCAAACTAGCTCTCGGATATATAGTTTGGCATAATCCTCCGACGAATCCGTGGTTTTGACCAGTAGAAAATGAGCGGCCTTGGTCAACTTGTCTACCACAACCCAAATGGAGTCATACTACCGATGATTATGAGGTAAACCTGTGATGAAATCCATATTAATTTCTTCCCACTTCTAAGTAGGAATACTGATATCCTGAAGCACACCTCCCGGTCACTAGTGCTCGACCTTTACTTGCTTACAATTTGGGCACTTAGCTACAAACTTTGTGATGTCCTTCTTCATGCCATTCCACTAATAGACTTTTCACAAGTCACGATACATCTTGGTGGCACCTGGATGGATAGAATACCTCGATCTATGAGCCTCATGAAACATCCAACTCCTCAAATCATCCACATCCGGAATACATAGGCGACCCTGGTATCGAAGCACACCACCTCTCCCTTTAGGGAAGACCTCTACCTTCTAATTTTTAATGGCTTCCTTCAACTTAACCAAAATCGGGTCCTCATCTTGTCTAGCTTTCACATTAGTCACCAATGATGATTCTTATCCGTTCTGAACAACAACACCGTCATCGATCAAGTCAACCAACCTAACTCCCAACCTTGCTAGTCGATGCACATCCTTCTCCAGCTCCTTCTTCCCCTCATCCACATGATACACACTCTCCATAGAGAGTCTAATAAGTGCGTCTTCTACTATATTGGCCTTACCCGGATGGTAAAGGACACTCATATCATAGTGTTTGGGTAGCTCCAACCACCTCCTTTGCCGAAGATTGAGATCCGTATGGGTAAACACATATTACAAAATTTTACTGTCCATAAAAACATCCATGTGGACCCCCGTACAAATAATTTCTCCACATCATAAGGGAGAATACCACCGCAGCCAATTCAAGATCATGGGTTGGGTAATTCTTCTCATGCACCTTTAGCTGTCTGGAGGCATATGCTATAACCTTCCCGTGCTGCATCAATACACATTGAAGTCCGATCCTTGAAGCGTCCCAATACACCACAAACCCATTAGTACCCTCGGGTAGGGTCAACACCGGTGCTGAGGTAAGTCGACTCTTCAACTCTTGGAAGCTCTTCTCACAAGCCTCCGACAACTGGAATTTCACCTTCTTTTGGGTCAATTTGATCAAGGGTGCTATAATAGATGAGAAACCTTTAACAAAACTCCGATAGTATCCAGCTAAACCCAAAAACCTCCAAATATCCGAAGGATTCACCGGTCTAGGCCAACTCTTCACCGCTTCTATTTTCTAAGAATCCAACTTTATACCCTCACTCGATGCCACGTGGCAAAAAAATGCTATGTAGTTCAACCAAAACTCGCACTTGCTTAATTTAGCATATAGTTGGTGATCCTTGAGAATATTAAGTAGTATTCTCAAATGAGAGAAATTCTCCTCCTCATTCCGAGAGTATATTAAGATGTCGTCAATAAACACAATCACGAACATATCCAAGTATGGCTTGAACACCCTGTTCATCAAGTCCATAAAAGCTGAAGGAGAATTCTTTAGTCTAAAAGACATAACTGCAAACTCATAATGATCATATCGTGTCCTGAAGGTTGTCTTTTGGATGTCGCTCTCCCGAACTCTGAGCTGATAGTACCAGGATCTGAGATCTATCTTGGAGAAACACTTGGCACCCTAAGGCTGGTTAAATAAATCATCAATCCTAGGTAAAGGATACTTATTCTTGATGATGACTTTGTTCAATTTTTGATAATCAATACACATCTAAACGGAATCATCCTTCTTTCGGACAAATAAAACTGGTGCACCCCATGGAGACTTGCTAGGTCTGCTGAAACCTTTATCTAACAAGTCCTTCCACAATTCTTTCAACTCCTTTAGGTCAGTTTGAGCCATTTTGTAGGGAGGGATAGATATAGGCTGCATGTCGGGAAAAAGGTCAATACTAAAATCAATCTCCCACTCAGGAGGAACACCCGATAAATCATCAGGGAATACTTCTGGGTACTAACACACTATCGGAACTGACGGGATAGTCGGGGTCTCGAACTCAACATCCTTAACCCTAACTAGATAATACACAAAACCCTTGGAAAACATCTTTCTAGCCTTAATATAGGAGATAAAAAAAACCTATAGGCACGGCCGAACTACCCTTCCACTCCAAGATTGACTAACCCAGAAAGTGGAACTCCAGCGCACAGGTTCTACAATTAACAGAAGCATAACATGCATACAACCAATCCATACTGAGAATAATATCAAAGTCAGTATGGCTAATTCTACAAGGTCTACAGAGGTGACTTTATACAATACTGTGATCAGACAACTTCTATACACCCGCCTAACTACAACTGAATCACCAACGGGAGTAGAGACTGAGAAGGCATCTGACAAGACTTCGGGACTGACTACGAAGCTACTGGCCACATAAGGTGTCACAAAAGACAAGGTATCCCCCGAATCTAGAAAAGCATATAAATAAAGATGGAAAACTCATAACATACCAGTGACTACATCCGGGGAGACCTCCTACTCCTAGAGGGATGCTAAGGCATAGAATCTTCTTTGGTGTTGACCGCCACCTGTGTTGGTAGATGGTCCATGATGTGCTAAGCGTGCGGGTGGGGCTGCTGAACTAGAAGCTAGGCCTCGGCCCCCATCATGTACTGTTTGCTACTGGGCAATCTATGAGCATGTGTCCAGTCTTACCACACCCGAAATAAGCACTTGTACCTTCTAAGCACTGGCCCATGTGCCCCCGACCACATCTGCGGCAAGCTGGAATACTAGAATCTATGGGTCTACTGCTCTGACCCCTAGAGCCTGATGCTTGCCCCCTCTGATTATTACCATTTTGTGGAACATGTGCAATTGCCTGCTGAATGACCTGAGCGGTCAAGGCCTGCACAAGCATCTGAATAGCTGCCCAAAATTCAACATGGGCAATCGGCTCTGGTGCACGGTGCTCCTAAACTGGTGGGGCCTATTGGTGTCCATTTCCTTTGCCATCCTCATGGCCGTCTCCATTCCCATTCCTCCTACCATTTACTCTTTGGGGATCCATGATTTTGCAATCACGAATCGCACAAATTAGGATAGGGAGACTTTTCATCACACAACATAGATCATGAATGAAGGGAACATTTCCTAGTCGTCTCGTAGCCTCTTCATCATAAGTGTGGCGCTCTTCACACCCATGAAAAAGACTCTATTTAATGCGGCTTTCAGACACCATATGACACTTCAAACCTTTTTCTCTGATACCAAGTTAGTTTGTCACGACCCGAACAGAAGCCCGAATCGCAACACGGGACATGGAACCCCGAGATACTCCAAGTCGACCCATGGCATGAACATACATCTAACTCAATTACAAAAAATGAAGAATCAACATAATAATATTAGTGGAAGTCTAAAACAAACATAACATCAGAATGCACAATCTGAAGCTGAATACATCCTTTTGTCTGAAAACCTCTAAACATAATGAGTTGATGGGAAAAGACCCCAACTAACTCGAATAAGTTGAAAATCAAAAATACATAGAGAAATCTAAAAAAGCATGGTCCTCGAGAGATGAGGACTCACCACAGTGTAAGATGCTAACTCTAAAAATTGACTATGAACAGGGCTAAGCCTGAGTGTCGAGTCCTGTATGATGAAATGATACAGTATAGAGTATGCGGTAAGTATGTGGAATATACCGAACATGCAAGGTAAGTAAAACCACTTAAATAAGTAAAATCATTTAAAGACATGCATAATGTAAAACATAATCAATAAGAATCTGAGAGTAGGTCTTGCATGCATTCTTTCTGAAATCATGATCTCATTATAACATAACATCATAACTGAATTCATTGAGTCAAAGATGAAATCTGATAGTCATGAGTAAAACTGGACATTGAGTAAAACCTACTTTAGAACATAAATAATTATAGAAATATCATGAATGATAAACAGGCATAACTGAAAACAAGAGGAACAATGGGAGACTCGTCTTTTAACCGACATACCATGATAGAGCTTACATGGTCCCAACTATCACACTCAAGTGGGTAAAGCCGTCCAAAGACTTGCAAGGGCTAGGGACAATACAACAATACCAATATCAAGCTCGTGGCCCAATAGGGCAGGGGATAGCTCACAAGGGAGGTCCCAAAGATATATAAAAGTATAAACCTACATTGGCGCATTTTTCTAAGGCATATGGTGATCGACCCTTAGCCTACTCGGTTCTAGACACTACTCCCAAAAATATGCATATGCTCTCCGTCATTTTTCAATGAAGCTCAACATCGTCTATTGATAAAGCTTAATAATCAAATACATCTCACATCTAAAATCATGCATATGAGAAGATTTAACTCAAACCATACCACAAGCTGAAAGATAATAGGGAGTCTTCCCTCCAAAACCATGTGGTAAGCTTAATTTAGAAAATCATAAATCATACTTGAACAAGTGGGCATTTCCCAATACATTCACATGCTTGAAAATACTCAATTCACATAGAAAACATGATTATAAATATGGGTAGCTTCAAAACATGTTTTTCATCATAATATCTCATCATAATCATACATTCACCACAAATCTCATCTTTCATGAACTTCTCATGAATGGGCTTTTTAATTCATAAAACTTGAAACATGATTTTAATTTAAAACATAATAAAACTTGCCCATGATTCATAATTCAATAGTAGAAACATATTTAAATCATAGCCATGTAGAGAATTAGGAAATTCATGCATTGGATTAAAACCCCATAGATTAGACATAGGAATTTCTTGATCTAGAGAGGGATTGGACATGGGTGTAAAAGGATTCACCCATTCATAACTCTACGTACCTGATTATAGTTGATTCTTACACTTCCTGGAATGCCCAAGAAAAATTAAAGAGAGCCTTGAATGATTTTCCTTTATCACCTCCCCAGACTATAACTCTTGCATGCATGAATGCGAAATGACATAAAATGAGCTTAACCCTCTTAAAATATATTATTCATAACATAAAACGATGAAGTTTAGGCCTTAGGATCTTAGGAATTATGGAAAAGCCCTTACTAAATTAGCAAAAAATAACTGCCATTCAGTCCCCACAAGGGACATGATGACTCGTCGCCTCTGGCCACGACTCGTGGCATCGTCCGTCAAGTACACTGTTGATCAAGTCATTTGGGCTCATCACGGTTGACATCATGATTGGTCGCTGGTGAACACAACTCATCGTCACCACTCATCATGTACACTGGTTCAATCTCAATTAGACTTTACCCTACTAGTCATGACTCATCCCACAAATCGTGGTGACTGAGCACAACTCGTGGGGTCCATCTGTTAGGTACACTACCTTTTTCTTTCTCTTTTCTCACTCACTACTCCTCACGACTGACCTAACGAGTCGTGGGGCCTGACGCCGACTCGTGGTCATGTCTGTGGGGAGTCAAATTTCCAAATTTCAAAATCATCACCTGGGCCTCACCACGAGTTTCATCATGACTCGTGGGCTTCCCTCACAGGTCACCTCACGACCCATTCTGTGCCTCATGCTGGTTTTTAAGCTTTTCTCCATTTTAACTCCCAAGTCTGATCTTTGGGCTTCTGGGGTATAACAAAAGATGACTTTCAAAGGTTGTGTGTATCATCTAGTTAGGGTTAAGGATGCAAAGTCTGAGACCCCTACTATCCAGTTAGTTCTAGTAATATGTGAGTATCCAGAGGTGTTCCCTGATGATTTACCGGGTGTTCCTCTCGAGAGGGAAATCAATTTTGGTATTGACCTTCTTCTCGACACCCATCATATATCTATTCCTCCCTACAGAATGGCTCAAACCGAGCTAAAGAAGTTGAAGGAACAATTGAAAGACCTGTTAGATAAGGGTTTCATTCGACCAAGAAAGTCCCCATGGGGAGCACCAATTCTCTTTGTCTGAAAGAAATATGGTTCTCTTCATATGTATATTGATTATCGGCAATTGAACAAGGTCACCATCGAGAACAGGTATCCTCTACCCAGGAATGATGGTTTATTTGACCTTTTTCAGGGTGAAAAGTGTTTTTCGAAGATAGATCTCATGTCCGGGTACCATCAGCTTAGAGTTCGGGAGAGTGACAGCCTTCAGGATGCGGTATGTTCATTATGAGTTTGTAGTTATGTTTTTTGGACTACGAATTCTCCTGCATCTTTCATGGACTTGATGAACTGGGTGTTCAAGCCACACCTGGATATGTTCGTAATTGTTTTTATTGATGACGTCCTGATATACTCTCCGCAAGGAGGAGCATGCCGCTCATTTGATGATGGTGCTACAGACTCTCAGGGATCGCCAGCCATATGCTAAATTCAACAAGTGCAAGTTTTGATTGAACTCAGCGGCGTTTTTAGGCCAAGTGGTATCAAGTAAGGGCATAAAGGTGGACTCTCAGAAAATAGAACCGGTGAAGAATTGGCCTAGATCGGTGAATCCTTTAGTTATTCGGAGCTTTTTGGTTTAGCCGGTTACTATTGGGGATTTGTGGAAGGTTTCTTATCTATTGAAGCACCCTTGACCAAATTGACCCTAATGAAGGTGAAATTACAATGGCCGGAGACCTGTGAGAAGAGCTTCCAAGAGTTTAACCGGTGTTAACCCTACCCAAGGGTACCGATGGGTTCGTGATGTATTGTGATGCTTCAAGGATCGGACTTGGGTGTGCATTGATACAACACGGAAAGGTTATAGCATATGCCTCGAGATAGCTGAAAGTCTATGAGAAGAATTACCCGACCCATGATCTTGAATTGGTCGTGGTGGTATTCTCCTTAAAGATATGGAGACACTATTTGTATGGGGTTCACGTGGATGTGTTTATGGATCATAAGAATCCATAATATGTGTTTACCCAGAAAAATCTCAGTCTTCGACAAAGGAGGTGATTGGAGCTACTTAAGGGTTTATGACATGAGTGTTCTTTATTATTTGGGGAAGGCTAATGTGGTAGCAAACACACTAAGTAGACTCTCGATGGAAAGTGCATCCCATGTAGATGAGGGAAAGAAGGAGATGGTGAAAGATGTGCATCGACTTTCAAGGTTGGGAGTTCGGTTGGTTGACTCGACTGACGGCGATGTTATTATTCAGAACGGATCCGAATCTTCCTTGGTAACTGATGTAAAATCTAGACAAGACGAAGACTTGATTTTGGTAAAGATAAAGGAATTCGTTCAAAATAAGAAGGTAGAGGTCTTCTCCAAAGGGGGAGATGGTGTGCTTTGATACCAGGGTCCCTTATGTGTTCCAGATATTGGTGATTCGAGGAATCGAATGATGCACGAGGCTCATGGATTTGGTATTCTATCCATCTAGGTTCCACCAAGATGTACTGTAACTTACAGGAAGTCTATTGGTGGAATGGCATGAAGAAGGACATCACGGAGTTCGTAGCTAAGTGCCCAAATTGTCAGCAAGTAAAGGTTGAGCATCAGAGACCGGGAGGTGTGCTTCAGGATATCAGTATTCCTACTTGGAAGTGGGAATAAATCATTATGGACTTCATCACAGGGTTGCCTCACACTCGACGGTAATATGACTCCATTTGAGTTGTTGTAGACAGGTTGACCAAAGCCCTCATTTTCTATCAATCAAAACCATGGATTCGGTGGAGCATTATGCTAAAATATACATTTGAGAGCTAGTTTGGTTACATGGAGCCCTTTTCCAGCATATCAGACAGAGGTACCCAATTTACCTCTCAGTTTTTGAGGATGTTTCAAAAAGGACTAGGTACTCAGGTTAAGCTTAGCACAACATTTCACCTACAAACGGATGTTCAAGCGGAGCAGACAATTTAGACTCTCGAGGACATGTTGAGAGCATGCGTGATAGAATTCAAGGGTAGTTGGGATGATCATTTTCCTCTTATCGAGTTTCCATACAATAACAACTACCATTCAAGTATTCAAATGTCTCCATTTGAGGCTCTCTATAGGCAGAGATGTAGATCGCCTATTTGTTGGTTTGATGATGGTGAAGCTGCAATGATAGGGACAGATTCAGTCCATGAGGCTATAGAGAAGGTTCAGCTCATACGGGACAGGTTGAAAACGACTCAAAGTCGCCAAAAGTCTTATGCTGACGTGAGAAGGAGAGAACTTGAGTTTAAAGTGGATGATTGGGTATTTCTAAAGTTGTCTCCCATGAAGGGAGTGATGAGGTTCGAAAAGAAAGGAAAACTCGGCCCTCGTTATGTTGGCCCCTACCGGATTGTGAAACGGATTAGCAAGGTGGCATATGAATTGAAATTACCCTCAAATTTTCTTTCATGCATTCTATATTCCATGTATCACTCTTGAGGATGTGTTTGGGTGATCTATCCCTAGTTGTCCCGGTGGACAGTATTGGTGTGAAAGATAGCCTTAATTATGACGAGGTTCCGGTGGAAATACGGGATTTCCAGGTTTGAAGTCTCAGGAACAAGGAAGTAGCTTCAGTCAAAGTTTTATGGATAAATCAGCATGTTGAAGGAGCTATGTGGGAAGCCAAAGCGGATATGATGGCTAAATACCCACACCTATTCCCTTCCAGATCGGTTTAAGTTTGAGTTATCAGTTTTTGCCCTAGTACTCTATGTAGTTTTCATGTTTAGTTCATGTGCCCAAGTTTCTTTTATGTCAAGTATGAATGTGTGGTTTGTGAATTCAGTTTAGCGATGTAGTTCAGTTTGGAGGTAGACATTCCGTCAGTTTTCAGCTTAAATGATCAGTATTTGTATATGATGACTATATTTTTATGCTTTTCTATATGATTTTTAACATTCGAGGACGAATGTTCCCAAGGGGGAGATAATGTAATACCCTAGAAGCCCAAATATCAGACCTGGGAGTTTAAATGGAGAAAACTAGAAATCTATCACCAGGTCACAGAACAAGTCGTTCTGTGACCCGTGGGGTAGACCACGAGTCATGAGATAACTCGTGGTGAGGATCAGGGTGTGAGTTGGATTTTAGGAGTTAAGGTCTCCACGGATGTGACCATGAGTTGTGGTTAGGCCCCATGACTTGTTGAGCCAGTCGTGGGCAATGATTTTGAGAAGATGAGGAAAAGTGGTAGTGTACCCTATGAAAGGACCTCATGATTCGTGGCCAGTCACCACAATTCGTGGGAAGGGTCGTGAGCAGCATGATGGAATAAATAGAAATCTTAGGCAGTGCATGTGTCAAGTGGTGACCATGACTCGTGGTCACCGAAAACGATTCATGAGGTCCCTCGTGACGAACCTCGAATAATCTGGTAGGTAGTGTACTTGACGACTAATGCCATGAGTCGTGGCCTTGAGTGACAAGTCATCCAGTCCTTCGTGGGGACGGGTAGTCAGTTATTTTCAGCAAATTTAGTAAGGGCTTTTCCGTAATTCCTATGATCTTAAGGCCTAAACTACGTCGTTTTAAGCTATGAATAGTGGGTTTTAAGAGGGGAAATCTATTCTATGTCATTCCTAGTCATGCATGCAAGAGTAAGAGTCTGGAGAGGTGATCAAGGCAAACCCTTTAATGTTCTTCTTTAAATCTTCCTTGGGCAATCAGAGAAGTGGTAGAATCAAACCCTTACAAGTATGTAGGGTTATGAATGGGTGAATCCATTCACTCCCATGCCCAATCTCTCTTTTAAATTGTGAAAATTCCTATGTTAATTCTATGAGGTTTTAACCCAATGCATGAAATTCCTAATTCTCTACATGAGTATGATTTAAATATGTTTATACTGTTGAATTATGATTTATGGGCAAGTTTTACGACGTTTTCAATGAAAATCATGTTTCAAGCATATTAAATTAAAATGCCCAATTATGAGAAGTTCATGAATATTGAGATTTGTGATGGAGGTTCTAGTATGATGAGACATTTATTATGAAAAGCATGTTTTCAAGCTACCCATGTTTATGATCATGTTTTCAAGTGAATTATGTATTTTAAAGCATGTTAAAGCATCAGGCAATGCCCATATGTTCAAGTATGACTATGATTTTACAAATTTAGCTTACCACATGGTTTTGGAGCGAAGACTCCCATTTATGTTTAGCTTGTGGTATGATTTGAGGCAAGGATCCTCATGTATGACTCAGATTTATGTACTCATGATTATTCAGCTTCCTCAATAGATGATGGTCATCTTCGTTGAAAAATGATGGAGAGCATATGCATGTTTTTGTGAGTAGTGTCTAGCACCGAGTAGGCTATGGATCAATCAACCTATGCCTTAGAATTACGCGCCAACGTAGGAATGATCAGATTATATTAGGACCTCCTAAGTGAGCTATCCCCTGCCCCGCTTGGGCCACGTGCTTGATATCGATATCATGGTATCGTCCTTAGCCCTGGCGAGGCTTTGGACGGCTCTACCTACCTGAGTGTGATAGTTAGGACCACATAAGCTCTATCATGGTATGTCGGTTAAAAAGTCGAGTCTCCTATTATTCTTCATGATTTCAATTATGCGTGTTTATCACTCATGTTGTATATATCTATATATATTCTAAAGTAGGTTTGACCTAATGTTCAGCTTTCTTCATGATTACCTGATTTCATCTTTGGGTCAATCGATTCAATTATGATGTTATGTTACGTTGAGATCATGTTTTCATAAAGATAGCATGCAAGCCCTACTCTTAGATTCTTATTTTGTTTATGTTTTCATCATGCATGTTTTAATGATTTCACTAATTTAAGCGGTTTTACTTTCCTTGCATACCCGATACATTACACGTACTGACGACATATTCTATGTTGTATAATTTCATGATAAAAGCTCTTGCACTTAGACATAGCCTCATCAGTAGCCAGTTCCAAAGTTAGAACCTAGCTTAGTGGTGAGTCCTCATCTTCCGAGGACCATTTACTTTCAGAAATTGATGTACTTTCAGTTTCAGTAGTAGAGAGTTAGTTGGGGTCTTGTCCCATCAACTCATCAGACTTAGAGGCTTTTTGGACAAAACGGGTGTATTCAGCTTCAGATTGTGTGTATTCTGACATTATGTTTATTTTAGACTTCTGCTAAGATTATCGTGTTATTTCTTCCGCTTTATTGATTGAGTTAGATGAATGTTCATTCCATGGGTCTACTTGGGGTCTCTCGGGGCTCCTTGTCTCGTGTCTCAATCCGGGTCTATATTCGGGTCATAACAAGGCTGAGCTATTTCTAGCCATCAACCTCTAAAGGGATTATGACCATGGGTTTTGGCTATTTCTAGCCCAACCCTACATAATAAAATCCCAATCTACTACTAAGTTCTCCCCCATTACTTAATTCTTCTTTTTCAAGCCAAAACTAAGTAAGAAAACAATACCCATATTTGCAACTACGAGCAATCAACTATAATTTGAAGAGAATTCAATAGATTTACACTAATTGAGTAATAACATGATAAATCTAGCAATACCCAATAAAATCAAACACCCATCATCACACACCTCTATTTATAGATTTAGATAATCATAATAAAGAAAAACAAGAGCATATTTATCAATAAACTCAACAATTTCATCATTAAGAGTAAGCACAATCAAGATCAAAATATCTCTACAATGGTGGTTATACCTTGCTAAAGAAGATGAAGAAGAAAAAGTAATATTCAAATATTTTTTCTCTTCTCCAATGGAGTTCTCTCTCTCTCAAATGTAATAGGAATAATCAATCATCTGTTCAGAATACTTTTTCTAGAATATGTAAAAAAGTAGCTCATCATGTTTCTCTTCTTTTTCAGGGCTCGACATTTTTTCCCTTTTCAGGAGTCTTTAACTTACGATGGAATCGGCGATTCGCCGGTGTCTATCTGCGGACCACCAGTTGATCTCAGTTGTTGTCTAGTGAATTCCAGAGCATTTTGGCGATGGCACCGGTGGTTCACCTGTTGCTGTCCGCGAGCCCCCGGTAGATCTCATATGTTGTCCAGTGAAGTCCAGAACATTTCGGCGATTGCATCGGCGGTTTGCCGGTTGCTGTCCGTGAGTTGCTGGTTGAAGTTTTTCATCATTCCAGTGGGAGCCTCAGTTGATTGACGTTTTTCCGGTGTTCTCAGATGGAGCGTTGGTTTTCACTTGAATCTCATTCTTTTTACTCAATTTCATGCTCCTTCTCTTCAAGTTAAGTACCTGCAACATCCAAAGGAAAAAGGGCATAAAATCCAACTAAATTACTTAAAAACTAAGCTAAAGATCATGCTTAAAAGCCTAATGAGTTAGTAAATTACCAACTCATCAAACCCCCAAACTTGAATCTTTGCTTGTCCTCAAGTAATGCAATTCTTATCAGTTGAGCAAATGGAATAACATGTCACTCCATAAGAGTCTATGCATCAATGACCGCTTAATCTTTATCAACCCAAAAATGCTCACCAACTCACAGAAAAAGAGAAGCAATTCCCCCAAAAAATGTGGAAACCTTTCAAGAAGCAACCAAAAGTCATAAACATGATTCACAACTACTTTCATTTTGCAAAACAAGAGCATAGTTTATCCAATCTAATACATATAGCATCTAAAATCATAATCATTTCACATTCAAAGTATGCCTTGGAGATCACATTTCTCATGCCTCAATCACAGCTTTACCTTGATGCAAGTATGTCCTCAAAAGGGAGTGATGCCACTCACTACAAGAGAGAATCCCTTTTCTTTACCATAAATCTATGCACATATAAGGGATTATAGAAGATGATCACACTCACAATCACAAAAGAGATCTTCACGCACACAACTTGACCGATAGGCTTTCCCTTCGTGTAATTCACCGCTAATGTAGAGCAACTACACTCAAAATAAATTTGGACTTGCGGGTCATAATGAAGGCTAGGGATAATGGTAGGACAAATATTTTGCTATAGTGACTAGAACCTCCCTAGTGCCGTTATTTGAACACTTTTATCCTCCCCATCCAACTCTTTAGATCACTTCACCTTATTCTTCCTTTTTCATCCATCTTCATCTTTTATTTCTCAAAGGCCTTCCTTGTAGCTCTTTTGGCTCTCATATTAAGCCTTGTCTAATAAAGAGGTAACACCGTTTCACTATTATTTTTCTCTTTTGGTAATTCAAGGTTTCTCAACCCATCATTTCATTCCTTTTGATTACAATTTGGTGCAACCTCAAATTTAGGCTCATCACATTTCCCCCTTTCTTGTAAACCACCAAACTTGGGCTTTTTGTCTCTTTTTCATTGATTTCCTCATCTCTCCCTAAGTTTTGGGCTTCAAGCCCCCTTAATTTCCATTCATTCATCACCAACAATTAGGGAGGATGGGTGCCAAAGAAGAGGATCACAAAAGGGACATTGTCTTGTAATGTGGTTTCCAAGAATAAACAGTCCAAAGGCTCAACATTGGATAGTAAGGGAAAACGTTTTCGAAGGTCATTTTGGGTGAAGTAACTAATCAAACAAAAGCCTAAAATCATGATCTAAGTGCAGCTACATCAAGGATTTTGCCTTGAGTCACACTTAGGGAAAGCTATAGACAATAAAGGATGCATGAGATTCATTCAAAAATCCTTACCACACAAGAAATCACACCCAAAGAGTTCACACAAGTCATTATTATCACAAGATTTTCGTTCAAGACAATAGAGCATGCGAATTCACAAGCCAAATACGAAATATGCAATGTATGACAAGAGAGTGCTACATTTCCCATTTCAAATGGCCATTTTCAAAAAATATTTATGCCACATTTTCCTTAAGAGAATTGCCTCACAATTTATCATTGGAAAATGTCAACCCGGTTCGACAATAAAAAAAGAAAAAGAAAATGCTCCTTGATAAAAAACTGTGGTATGAAGAAAACCTTTGGAGTTTAATTACTATCTACTATTTATAAAGGCAATTAAAATTGGATCACAACTTTTAGAAATAAGAACAAAGACTCATTCATTGGCACTAACAATAAAGACAATCTTTTTCACTTCATTCATTCAAAATTTAATCAAAACAAACAGATGTCAAGGGCAAACATCAATCATTGCTAAAATGAGCCCGACAAAGGCTCACAACTTCCTCACAAATCAAAAGAAAAATCCCTACAAGGGCAACAAATTCATCAAAGACCACAATACTCAACCCACTCCAAACTAAAATATTTACGTTGTCCCCAATGTATGCATGAAAAGTATAAAAGGGAAAGGAATTGCTATTGTGGTCACTCCTTATCGGCCTCATCATCATCACCATCACCATCACCAGTTTCTTCATCCCTAACATGGACAACATCATCCACGTCATCCTCATCGTCACCTAAGCCCTCGAACAAATCATCGATAGGGCCTCGAGCTGTGGAAGGGGCAGCCATAGCTGCATCAAGAGAACTTATGTCGGGTATTGTCGTTGGCATTTGACTCTTCCATTCCCCAACCTGAGCACAGAGAGAGGTGACAGCTCCCTCCACCACATCTACATGAGTACACAGCTTGCTCAAGCTGTCTTTAATCGACTTTAGCTCCTTCTTCACTATTTTCATGATAAAGTCAGGGAGGCTCTTAGCTAGTTGTTGGATTTGGTTTTAATGTGAGTGGGTCATTTTTACAAGATTCTGAGGACCACTGGGGTGTGAGAAGGTGGGAGGAGGTGTTCAGCCTCGAACTGATGCACCTCTAGAAGCCTGAGTCGATGCCTCAGGATGTGGCATGTTGAGATCGGGGGAAAAGGGGTTCGGCTCTAAACCAGGGGTGATGGACTCATCCTAAACCTCAAAGGCTTGCATTTTCTTCCCCTTTTTCTTGGGAGCATCGGCGTTCCTTTTTTTAGCAACGGAGATCACACTAGTGACTGAACAAGGGGCCTCATTCAAGAATAAGGGCAGTCCCGCTCTAAGGCAAAGCTGCGATTTAAGCACCGCATATGGCATTGAAGTTTCATCTTGCCTTGCCTTTATCCGCATCTGGGTATCCACTATTTCCCTAAAGTTAATGGGGACCCCTATCATGATGCAATAAATAAGGATGGCCACCTCCAAGTTCACTTGTTGTTCATTCTTGGAGGGCATGATTCAGTCATAATGAAATCGAGCCACAACTTGGCCTTATAGTGCAGATCATTATGAGATATCTCAGCACCCATAGATGCCCATAGAGGTGTTCCAGTGGCAATGACACTGAATTGGTCCTCTTTGTTGGCGAGGTGAACCGAATACTCCATGCCCTCATCAATTTCGTCCTCCAAAAACAAAGAGTTTATGGATGTTAGTGTGATTTTTACCTCAACACCTCTCACCAACACTGAAGGTAGGAAGGGAAAGTACTCAACTTTGCCTTTGTGTTTCATGTTCTCTTGCCTGGCCTGTTAAGAAGCGTAGAACTTAGGTATCAAGATCATGTAGAAATCCGGCAGATGGTTGGTGAAGATATGCCACTGGCGATTGGTGAATTGGGTAATGATGTTGGGGAAATCTCCCCCAGCCCCGCCAAATCAAAGTAGTTCTCCACAGTGATAGAGTGGCCTTCATAAATAACATAGCATCCCTTCATATTGGATACACAAAAGATTATAGCCTCTCTGGTATTGGGGGACTGGGGTAGCTTTGGCTTTCCCTTTGCCCTTTTCTCTTGAAGTGGCAATGGCCTTTCCCTTGCATGGGTCCCTAGATGAAGACATAATTCTGCACAATCGGTGTTAGTGCCATGCAACAATGATTATTTTTGTATTTTTCAAATGATAGAATCAACAAACAATTACTACTCTAAAGATGGTATGAGAAACAAGAGGAAGGCACATTAAAAAAACTGGTAGCACCAGCGGGACATCGTCAGGCTGTAGGATGACACTGATCATGGGAAAAATAGCATGCCCAAGTGATACTTTATAACTTAGTTTTGCCTTGTTTATCTATTTATTTATATGCATTCTCATGTGTTTTTATGTAAATGTGAATATGTATTAACCCACATGATTAGTCTTTGTTTTTGAAGGTAAATAATGCATTGAGGACCCAATCTATGATTTGGTGAAGTGGAGGAATGATATCGGGAGCGAAACACCGAAGTTGGAATAAATTGGCGGTTTTCCAGAGTGCTTCCGCGATACCTCCGTGTCACGGAGGCAGTGCTCTGCGATACACTCCGTGACACGGAGCCATTCCACCACAGGCATAATTTTGCACAATTCTCATTTACTATAAATAGGTCCCTTAGCTCCTAAAAAAGGAAGTCACGATTTATTTCTGAAAAACTACAAAGGAGTGAAGGGAGAAGTGGGAGAACTCACCTAAGGTTCATCTTTTCTTCGTTTCTTTTCATCTATTCTTGTAAGTATATTACTCTAAACATGTTTTTGAGTATTTGTCCGAACTTGAGTGGCTAGAACCCTTCCCTCTAGGGTTGAAGCCAC
>JACEIK010008888.1:41398-52363 GCA_018107945.1 Datura stramonium
CAAATATATAAATAAAAACGTCTATTTTTAATATAACAGACAAGTAAAAATAAATAGCGGGATAGCTCTTTAGTCATAATTAATAGCTTTCATATTTGTCGAGTACTTCCTCCGACTATGTTTACATGTTCATTTTTTATTTGGCATACCTCTTAAAAAGAAAATAAATAAAATCTTTACTATATCACCCCTATTTATTATAAGTCATCTCACTCATTGGAAAATAAATTCAAAGTAATTATTCTCGCTCAAAATAAATGGTCTTTTTGTTTTCTTATTTTATTTCAAAATAAGTAGTGTTTCACTTGATCAAGAAATAATTAATAATGTTATTCTAATTTTATCCTTATTTGAATAAAGAGAATTTTACATAACCAAGAAATTATTTAAGAGTTATATGTTTTTAAAATATTTATTAAGAAAATGTTAATAAAAATACATTTTACTTTTTAGAAATTGGTAGTTTTCTTAAAAGATATGCTTTAAGCTAAAAACACTATTTATTTTGACATAGAGGGTGTACTACTTAATAATAAGTAGAGCCGTCAAAATGGGTTTGGCCCTTGAGGCTAGCCCAACCCAACCCACTATTAGGGTAGGGTTGGGTTAAGATTTTTTAAGCCCATTTAATTGAGACTTATAAGCCTAGCCCCCGCTGACCCTTGAGGTTTGACCGAGGATGCGCCGATGTCGGCTCGTAGGTCAAGAGATTATTTAATTTAAATTTAAATTTAAAAGAAGATTATGAAAAAAAGAGAGTAAAGATTAAGAATAATGATTACCGAATAAGTCTTAATACCTTACACCATACTTTACTCATGTAGCGTTAAATTCCTAATATTAAAATTTCTATTCTACCAAGTATAAAGTTGCATCAATTATGAAAATGTTCAAACACTTGCTACAACTCGAAATCGGTTGCACGACTTTACCCCAAACTCAAAGTGGTAATGTTTTGAAGTGTATTTAAATATTATTGATTTTGATATATAGTTATTTGATGGTGTTTAACTAATTAAATTTGCATATGAATGTGGATAAAAAATAAAAGATATTAATTAACATAATTTTGTGGCGAATTTAAATGCGCTTGATGATGTGTGGGTGTTAAATATCTTATAAGTTATCATAGAATTATGCTATTTCATTTAATCATATATTAGAAATGTTAAAAAATTATCATATTTATAAGTTTTAAATGTTTCTTATAAAAAAAGATGTGAAAAAAAACGAAGGTCTAGCTCACCTCGGCCCGACCAGGACTGGATTGAGGCGACCATTTTAAGGCCCTTTAAAATGATGGTGACCCGTCCCAACCCATCAAATTTCTTTGCCCACAAGGCTTGGGCTGAGTTGGACTGGTGACCCATTTTGACAGCTCTTAATTATTAGTAAAGTAAAATAATTACATGTGAGAAATAAAATTTTGCACAACTTTTAGAAAAAAATAATTAACAGTGTAATTTGACTAATTTATATTTTTTTAGTTTTTTTATATTTTTTATATTGTTTGTTTTTTGTTTTTGGGGTTTTTTTTTTTTTATGAATTTTGAGTTTTTTTAATTTTTTATTGGTTTTTTATTTTTAAATTATTAAATATTTTAAATAACTAATTTTTTTAATTTTTTTACATTTTTATTCTTTTGAGTTTTTTTAAAAGAATATTTTAAAATGGAGAAAATAATAAGAGTAAAATATCGTTTTTCACCCCTCAAGTTTGCTTTAAAATTAAATTTCCCCCTCAACTTTGAACAATAAACATTCTCCCTACTTTATCCTAATTGACTTTTTAAATTGTGTGTTTTACCCTTACATTATCAACTTTGTCTTCTTCCTTTTATTTTTTTAAATTATAATCATATTATTATATAAGTGGGAAGCCAAAAAGTGAAAAGTTAGATTACCATTTTGCCCCTTCACTAAATTAAGATTTGATTAAATACATAATTAAATATTAATATTTTATCATATCATATCATAATTATATATTTATTACTATACGTGAGAATCCAAAAAGTGAAAAATTAAAAATAAATAAATATAACTAATAAATAAGAATATTAATAAATATAAATAATAAATAATAATAAATATAAATAATAATAACTAACTAACTAATAAAATAATAATAATTAGATAATAATAATAATATTACTATATAAATGAGAAGGTAAAAGTGAAAAGTTAAAATATTAAAATACCTACAAATATTAAGAGACTAATATATCCTTCAAATAATAAATGAGTTTACTCTTCATCATCATCTAAATAATTTATTGTGAAATATTTAATGGTCTAATAATATTTATTTTTATGCAATTTTAGATTTTAGTATATATAATATTATAGGAATAGTTTTAGATTGAAGGGTAAAATAGTCATTCAATATTTCATGAACACTTGCTTATATATCATATATCTTTAATTTACTTTCATGGTAATCTAACTTTTTATTTTTTGGCTTTCTACTTATATAATAATATGATTATACTAAAAGTGGAAGCGTCTAAATCTAAGATTAAAAGAACCAAAAGTATCCATAAAAAATTGAACGATCATATTTTTCCGTTATTTCAAACTTATTCATCTACTAAAATGTAATTTATATTACAAAAAATAAAAATATTTTTTCTATCACTTTTTATTTCAATCATAATTTAATTTCCAATTTCATATAACTGACTATCTCAAATGTTTTTTTTGTTTTTTTAATTAATTAAATTTGGAATTACTTTAATCTTCTCTATCTATTACAAATATCTGTTAATATCAATCTTTAATATGTCTATTCAATATTTAGTTCTTTCATCTTTCAACTTTCTGATGGAAAGTATATTAATTCATTCATTACTTAAAAAAAAGGCTCAATGACATATTTTTGTGTTTAAAGTGTGTCCACCATTGGTGATGTTAGTCTTCTCTTTCATCATTTTAATTGGTGACATTTTGTTTTAGATGATGTCAGTACGGTGATGTTGTAATGTAATTAAGTCATTGATCCTGAGCCTGCGAAGTCTTCTAAGCTGTGTTTAAATACTTTTCTATGCAATTATTTCTCAATTGTCTTCATTTGTTGCTAAACAATGTTTATTTTTTCCCTGTTACACCATATTTATTTTATCGCGCGATTAACGATCACTTTTATTAAAAAATATTTGTTCCATGATTAATATATTTTTATTAACTTATTATGTTCTCTAACTTACATTTTAATGTATCCATGTCCAGGGCACAAAGATAGAAATGCATGTCAAGAAAGCCGACATATGGAAAGTCAATTGAATGAATGGCGCGTGCCAAAAAATTAAAAACTTTGAAATTTACAAACCGTACATTTTTAGAATTATTTTTTGAGAATTTAGTAAGATGCGACGACTTTTCATCTATTTACTTTTATAATGTGATTTGCTTTATTCTATTCAAGCACATATCTATCTTGTTTGCTTTTGCAAAGTCAATGAACAACTCTATTTTGGTCTTCAAACAAAAAAATTAAATTTCCAACTCAACCACAAATTTAGTACTCATAATATTTATGTGATTTAATAGGTATACTTATATTTGATATGGAATACATGCGCAATGCGCGTACCCAAATACTAGTGTGTGTGTGTGTGTGTGTGTGTATTAATCTATGAAATAATTTTTTTAATAAATATTAACTTTTGGGAAAAAATAAAATAAAAAATACTAATTGAGTATATAAGTTAATGACGTTCTATAATGAAGTAAATTAGCAGAATAAAAAAAATAATTTTACTAATAATAAACGAAACTCTAATATTTATTTATACAAGTGAAAATAAAAGGTAATAAATATTTTTATAAATATATTTCAACATATTAAATACAAAAAAAAGATTAAAAGGAAATAAAAACATATTTAAAAATTATATATTTATAATGTAAGTTAATTTAAAATTATATGTTATGAAATGTTTGTTAATAACAATCAAAATTTATTTATTTATATAGAAAAAGAAGAAACATAAAAAATATAAAAAAACTAAAAAAAATAAAAAAAATAAAAAAAATAAAAAAAATAAAAAAAATAAAAAAAATAAAAAAAATATATTATTAATTTTTTAATAAATTATATTAAATTATTGAACTGTTTAATTAATTGATTAAAATTTGAAAACTTGAATTTCCAACTTAATTCATGAAGTTTTGTTAAAAAATAAATATTATATATAATATAAAAAATATTATATACATGGAGGATTGAAGGGTAAAATAGACATTTAAAAATCAATTAGGATAAAAAAGGAGAAAATATCTATTATTTAAAATTGAGAGAGAGTTTGATTTTAAAGTAAAATTAAGAGGTAAATAATTTTCGCCCGAATAATGAGGACAAATAAAAGAAAATGCGAGTAATGTTATGAAATAATAAAAGAAAGAACAAGAATATTATAGAGAAAGAGAAAAGTTCTTATTTCTCTTGATGGGATCCTCTCGAGGAGTTAAAGGGATTATAAGGTATTCTTTACAATGAATGGAAAACCCCTTTATTTATAGGGGAAAACTTACTTGGTAACAAAGTTACAAACCTAACTTTCCTTCTGAAATGGTGTTCACCATAAATAGAAAATATATTTATAACACTCCCCTTGGATGTCTATTTGATAGATAATGTGCCTCGTTAAAACTTTACTAGAAAAAATCTAGTGAAGGAAAAAGAGTACACATATCTAATAATACGCATTATGGCTGCTTCATTAAAAACCTTATAAAGGAAAACCCGGTGGGACAAAACCTCGTAAGGAAAAAAAAGAGTACAGCGGCGTATTAACTCCCCTAGTGACAACATCCTTGAATCTTTGCATCCCGATCTTTTGCACCATCTTCTTGAAAGTTGCAGTTGGTAGAGATTTGGTGAATAAATCAGCCACATTGTCAATTGAACGAATCTGTTGCACATTGATATCACCATTCTTTTGGAGCTCATGTGTGTAGAAAAACTTTGGCGGAATTAGCCGTTCTATCTCCTTTATGAATCCTCCCTTTATTTGTGCTATGCATGCAGCATTATCTTCATACAAAATTGTGGGTACTTTGTCACAGTTTAAACCACATTTTCTCTAATGAGATGTATCATGGACCTCAACCACACACATTCTCGACTTGCTTCATGAATAGCTATTATCTCAGCATGATTTGATGAAGTAGCTACGGCTTTGCTTTGTAGATCTCCAAGATGTGGTAGTACCTCCACATATGAAACGTAGCCAGTTTGAGATCGAGAAGCTTTGTGGGTCAGATAAATACCCGGCATCGGCATAGCCAACAAGATGGGGCCGCAATTATTAGAATAAATAAGCCCATATCGGTAGTCCCTTTTAGATACCGCATTATGTGTTTTATCCCATTACAATGCCTCCTAGTAGGAGCAGAACTATACCTTTAACAAATTAATAGCAAAAAATATATCAGGCCTTGTAGTGTTAGCAAGATACATTAGCGTATCAATCACACTAAGATATGGTACTGCAGGACCAAGAATTCATTCCTTTCTTGAGTCGGAATGAGATCCTTATTCACATCAAGTGATCGAACAACCATGGTGCTGTAATGGGTATTGCGTCATCCATATAAATCTTTTCAACACCTTTTCTGTATAGGCAGATTGATGAATAAAGACACCATTTTTCAAATGCTCAATTTGCAGAACCAAGACATAATTTTTGTCTTTCCAAGGTCTTTCATCTAAAATTCCTTCTTTAAATAATCAATTGCCTTTCAAAGCTCTATTGGAGTTCCAATAAGGTTTATGTCATCTACATAAACAGCAAGTATGACAAGCTCGATGTTGTTTCTTTATAAAAACACATGGGCAAATTTCATCATTTATATAACCTTCCTTAGATATTCACTAAGGCGTTATACCACATGCGTCGAATTGCTTCAAACCATACAATAATTTTTGCAATCTAATTGAATACATTTCGAGACTTTGAATGATATGCTTCAGGCATTTTTAAATCCTTCAGGAATTTCATGTATATCTCATTATCCGTGATCCATAAAAGATAAGAGTGTAACTACATCCATCAAATGCATTTCAAGCCTCTCATGGACAGTGAAACTAATAAGATAACGCAATGTTATTGCATCCATAACTTGTGAGTATGTCTCTTCATAGTCGACACCAGGCTGTAGAAAATCCTTGTGCAACAAGGCGTGCTTTAACTGCCTTTGTACTTCATTTTCTCTCATTTCTTTTTCGCACAAAAACCCATTTATGTGGGCTTAATACCGTGGAGTGTTTGAGCTATGGGTCCAAAAACTTCACGCTTTGACAAGTGAATTCAATTCTGATTGAATTGCTTCTTGCTATTTTGGCCAATCATTTCTTTGTCGACATTCTATGACAGATTGAGGTTCAAGATCCTCACTATCTTGCATGATTTGTTGCAATATTATATGCAAAGACATAATCCACCACTATTTTTGATCGATTAATTCCAGCATCACTTGAATTTATGGATAGTTCCTCATTTTCTTGAGTCTTAGGCTCATTGATTTCTACATGAATATCAAAATTGCTCAAGTATTGAACTTCCATATGTGGTTCTATCATAGTGTCATCTTGACCATTTATTTTTTTTTTCTAGGATTTCGATCCTTAGAACCCAATGGTCTACCACGCTTTAGGCGTGCTTTGGACTCATTGGCTGTGACACTATTAGGTGGTCCTTCAGGGACATCAATTCCAGTGGGACATTCTCTGCAGGAATATATGACTTAGTAATTCTTTTAAAATCTGTAAATGCGTCTGGCATTTGATTTGCAATTTTAACGAGATATGAATAATCTTTTGTACTTCTTGCTCACAAATATAAGCACGTGGATCAAGATGAGGCAGGTGATGGATTTTTTCCACAAAATTTCTCTTTTGATTTCACAATTTTCTCCCCTAATTTTGGAAAAATTGTCTCATCAAACCGACAATCTGCGAATCGAGCAGTAAACATATCTCCAGTTAATGGTTCAAGGTAGCGAATAATGGAGGGAGATTCAAACCCAACATAAACTCCTAGCCTTCTTTGGGGACCCATTTTTGTGCGATGTGGTGGTGCTACAGGCACATATACAGCACATCCAAAAATTCTCAGATAAGAAATATTAGGTTCTTGATCCAAAACCAGGTATAGCGAGAAAAATTATGATTATTTATCGATGCAGACCGAATAAGTGTTGCGTATGCAGAATCGCATGACCCCAAACGAGCGGGCAGCCTAATTTTCATGAGCAATGGCCTTGCTATCAATTGCAGACGTTTAATTAGTGACTCGGTAAGGCCATTTTGAGTGTGAACATGAGCTGCAAGGATGTTCAACTTTTATTCCAATTGGTAAGCAATAATCATTAAATGCTTGGGATGAAAGCTCTGCGGCATTATCAAGGCGAATGGACTTAATTTGATTATCCGGAAATTGTGCCCGTAATCGTATTATTTGTGCCAATAATTTTGCAAACGCCAGGTTGCGAGATGACAATAGGCACACATGAGACCATCTAGAGGAAGCATCTATTAGGACCATGAAGTATTTAAACGACCCACTAGGTGGGTGGATAGGTCCACGGATATCCCCATGTATGCGTTCCAAGAATGCGAGGACTCAATCTCAACCTTTGTTGGTGATAGTCTCACAATTAACTTGCCTTGATAACAAGCACTACAAGAAAATTCACCATTTGAAAGAATCTTCAAATTCTTTAATGGGTGCCCATTTGAATTTTCTATAATTCGTCTCATCATTATAGATCCAGGATTTCCCAGGAGCGATCATGCCAAAGTACAAAAGTATTGGAATTAGTAAGCTTCTGGTTTACTATAGAATGTGCCTCAATTGCACTAATCTTTGTCCAATACAAGCCAGAAGATAAAACCGGGAACTTTGTTGGCTTGATGCATTCAAGTGTTGTTATATGTTAAATAAACATATCTCATGCAAATTTTATTTTGGGAGTTTATTCTCATAATCAATGATTTAGCTATAATTGGGCATACAATTTTGCTAAGCCAACATAGATATGATCCAACATTATCAACATGATTTTATAATTTGGAACTGTGCTCTTAATTTAATAATTCGAGCAACAACCTTACAAAAATCAATTGCAAGTTGATATCAAAACACATGTAACCATTCCATAGATGCATCTATTAGCAAACGGTTCACATGGTAGGTGAATGGGCCTATATTCACCCTTTTATAAGTTCCAAAATTTCAGGGAATATAATTCCAATCTTAGATGATCAAAATCATTCTATCACGAGAACAAGCGACACAAGAGAATTCTTGAAAAAGAATCTTTTATTTCTTCAACATATAGCCTCGTGAATTCTCAATTAATTTTTTTAATTTTTTTAATTTTTTTAATTTTTTTAATTTTTTTAATTTTTTTAATTTTTTTAATTTTTTTAATTTTTTTATCTTTTTTGATTTTTTTAATATTTATGTATTACAAACAAAAGAAAGCGGTGGGTAATATTTTACATAAATATTTATAACCCGCTTCAATTGTAGTAGCATGATCTTCCCATAATTTATAGTCTCATTTTCCAATGTCCTTGAAACTTATAGTTCCTTTTGAGACTTACTACAACAATTTCATTCCTTCATGTAGTAATACATTAGCTCTTCCGGAGCTCTCAATTAATTTTATTATTACCACATATTCAATCATATCAACATCATTAATAGTTTCTCACATAGTTTCAACTTTGAAACAATTTTGAATGTTGATAGGCTATACTCATGAGCAGGACGTATAATCTTGATGGATCCAATCATATCATGTCATTGGGTGTATGACCATCTTCAGGTGGTCATACCTTTCACCTAGCTATTTCACAAAACAAGTGGATCCTTAATCGTGAGATATTCAATTTTAAGAATTTCGTCAATATGATGACGCAAGAATATCATAGCCTTGGCGATTTTGATTTGGTGCTTTATTTTCACTTTTTAATGGTGTCTCCAAGACCCATTGCATCCATATGGATTTTTGATGCTTTGTTTTTCACTTTTAATGGTGTCTCCAAGACCCATTGCATCCATATGAATTTTTGATGCTTTGTTTTTCACTTTTAATGGTGTCTCCAAGACCCATTGCATCCATATGGATTTTTGATGCTTTGCTTTCACTTTTAATGGTGTCTCCAAGACCCATTGCATCCATATGGATTTCAGCATCCAACACCCATGAAAGGGTAGTTCTTGCCCAAACTTTGAAGGGCTAAGAAATCCAAGTTTCGTAAGGTTAGTCATATTAAAAAGAAAAAAAATACCTTGGCCTTCAATTTTGAGATAGTAAAGTCGTAGAGCAACGGTATCACCAAGAAATATCACTCCTCAGATCTTTCAAGTGAGTGCTCAAGGCAGAGACTCGTGCTGATAACGTGTTTATGAAATAATAAAAGAAAGAACAAGAATATGTAGAGAAAGAAGAGAAGTTCTTATTTCTCTTGATGGGATCCTCTCGAGTTAAAAAGGATTATAAGGTATTCTTTACAATGAATAAGAAAAACCCCTTTATTTATAAGGGAAAACACTTGGTAACAAAGTTACAAGCCTAACTTTCCTTCTAAGAAATAGACATTCACCATAAATAGAAAATATATTTATAACAAGTAATAAAATTTATTGACTTCTTTGCTTTGGTCATGCCAAAAATAAATAAACGAGGGAGAAAAAGCAATAAAAGTTATGGATGGCAGCTGTCTTCTCGCCCTTTTACCCTCAAAATAGAACAAACGCTGTTTTCCTTTTTTAAATTCCAAAAGTGTTGGGTTATGAATTTATGGTTCCTCAATACAAGAATTGAAGCCCAAAGAAAGAGATAATATTAGGGGTGTTCAAAGTAAAAAAAACAAAAACCAGAGGTATCAAATCAATGGGTTGGAATGAATTTAAGCGGGTTAAAATGGGTGGGTTGTGGAGATTAATAAATTATGATTATTTAGGTTGAAATAAATTGGTTAAAATGGATTAAAAAGCGAGTCATAACCCAAACCTCCTAACTCCTAATTGTTACCAAGTCTTAATTTCTTTAATTGTACTTTTATAATTTTTTGATTACCAAATAAAATTATTTTTTCTTTATTATAGCTATGTATAACATAGCGAATAAAAAAATCTTTTTAAGAATATTTTGACAAGATTTTTATGAATTAATTGAAGCTATATTTGATCAGTTCAATTTTTAAATGACTTAAAATGGACTAAGTAAATAAATAGATAGATCATTAACCCACTCAAACTTAAACGAATTAAACGGATCATGTTATGGACTAGTTTTCCTATCCTTAAATTAATTAGCAACAGCATTATCTTGCTATTAATTCATTTGCTCAGTCACAAACCTTGCTTCATGTCAATTTTTACTTGATGTTGATGCCCTAGGCGAGCTGCTGCTTAACAAGAGAAAAAAATTGACCAAAGTATGAACACTTGAACTTTGTTAATATTGACAAACCAAAGAAGTTAGAAAATAAGTGAGACAAACAATGTCTTTACCCTAATAACAAGCATATTGCTCACTTAGTAAGTTTACTAGGTGTAAATTCAAATTAGTCCAATCAATAAAATTTGCTACAAAAAATAAGAAAAGACAAAAGTTGCTAAAGTTATTTATTTTGAATATTAACTAGCGCCTAATAATAGTAAAATTTCATAGACCAATCAAATAAATTTTTTCAACCGTAGATTTGTAGTTACAAACTTACAATACCACCTTCAATATTACTATATGTTAGCTCTCGTAAAAATAATTCGTCTTTATCATTGATTCATAGTTAATCCCTCCGTTTTTTTGGTTGGCAAGATTACTCAAAATAGATGAATCAAATACGTGTTATTTTAGAAAATTAAGATAGAACTGATTTAGATTTCTTCTTACTTTATTTTTAATATTAATTATTCTTGAAAATAAATAATATCAATAGAGTGTACA
>JACEIK010008889.1:0-17395 GCA_018107945.1 Datura stramonium
CACTTGAGTGTGATAGTTGGGACCACGTAAGCTCTATCATGGTATGTCAGTTAAGTGATGAGTATCTCATCGTCTATATCATTCAGATTTGCATATTCATTACTTATGATGATTACTTTACGCAAGCATGTTCTAAAAGCAAGGTTTGACTCATTATTCAGCTTTTGAAAATAAATGTTATGTTTCAGCTTTGAGTCATTCGATTAAGTCATGATGCGATAAAGCTATGCATGGTCATGTTATGATAAGATTATGATTTTAGAAAGAATACATGTAGCCTTTCCTCTCATATTTGAAAGTTTATGATATGTATGAAATTTTTTAAATGATTTACTTAAGCGTTTTACTTACCTTGCATACTCGGTACATTCCACATACTGACCGCATACTTTCTAAGCTGTATCATTTCATGATATAGTACCCAGCTCGCAGCTTTAGCCCCGATCTTAATCAGCTTTCCAGAGTCCTTATCAACTCAATATTGGTAAGTCCTCATCTTTCGAGGACTAGACTCTCAATTTTCATTTCATATTTTAGATTCAGTATCGTTGAGTTAGTTGGGATCTTTCCCCACCAACTCATCCAGATTAGAGGCTTTCAGACTTATGTATGTGTGGCTTCAAATATTCTTCCGATGTACTATTATATTAGACTTCCTCTAAGTTTATGTTTATGGTTTGTTAATGTTTATTGAATGAGTTAGTTGAATGTTTATGCCATGGGTCAAATTGGGGTCTCTCGGGGTCCCTAGTCTACTGTCTTCGATCGGGGCCTCCGTTCGGGTCGTGACAAACTTGGTATAAGAGCCATAGGTTTGATATGTCCTAGGGAGTCTGAATGCCTCATTAGGTAGAGCCATTTTCATGGGTGTGAAGCGTGCCACACTTGTGAAGAAGAGGATACTAGATGTTTTAGGAAATGTTCCCTTCTTTCATGATCCATGTCGTGCAATGAAAAGTCTTTCTATTCTTCTAATTTGTGTTATTTGCGATTGCAGAATCATGGCACCTTGAAGAATGAATGGAAGAAGGAATGGAGGTGGTGAAGGACACGAGGATGGAAATGGTTATGGGCACCAGCCTGCTCCACCAGTTCAGGAGCCTCAGGCACCGGAGCCAGCCACTCATGCTGAGTTTCGGGCTACCATTAAGATGCTAGTGTAGGCCTTGACTGCTCAAGTCAATTAGCAGGCCATTGCGCATGTTCCAAAAAACGGCAATGCAGTGGGGGCCAGAGTCTGACACTTCTTGAGAATGAACCCGCTGGAGTTTATGGGGTCCAAGGTAGATGAGGACCCGCACGGTTTCATTGATGAGATTGTCAAGATCACCCAGGTTATGGGGGTGAGTAGTGTTGAGTGTGTAGAGTCAGCCTCCTGCCAGTTTAAGGGGGTTGCTCATATTTGGTTCCGCCAGTGGAAGGACAGCAGGGTCGCAGGAGCAGGTCCGATCACATGGGAAAAGTTTCAGGTTGCATCCCTAGATCAGTTCTTCCGTAGAGATATGAGGGAGTTGAAAGCTGCTTAGTTCGTAAATTTAAAGAAAGGAAAGATGACTATTCAGTAGTATGCCCTTGAGTTCACCCGCCTATCTAAGTATTCCCCGGAGTTAGTGGCCGACCAGCAGACGCGGGTGAGCCAATTTGTGCATGGCAGAGTAGGTTACATGGACAAGGACTGCAGGAAAACTATGTTGCACCAGGAAATGGAATTCCCTCAAATAGTGTTGTACGCCCAACTGATGGAGGCAGCACATTCGAGGGAGAGGGAGGCCAAGAGGACCAGGACCGAGTACCACAGGTTCTCCCAGCAGAGGTCAGTGGTGGGCATCGAAAGCATACCCACCAGAGATCATCATCCCCAACATATTTAGTGCTGAGTGTTCCATCTAAGATCGGATATAATCAGAGGTGGCGAGCGTCAGGCTCGAGGGGTCATAGCAGTAGACCCGTAGATTCCAGCATTCCATCTTATCGCAGGTGCAACCGAGCTAACACATGCCAGTGCTTGGAAGGGTTAGGAGCTTGTTTTGAATGTGGGCAGCCTGGACATATGCTCAGAGATTGTCCCGCTGTGAGGCAAGATCAGGTTGGGGGCCAAGCCAACTTCTAGTTTAGTAGCCCCTGCCCTACGCACGACACATCAGGGGTCATCTACTAGCACAGCTGGCGGGCAGCGCCACAATAGATTTTATGCCTTAGCCACTCATCAGGAGCAGGAGGCCTCACCAGATGTAGTCACTGGTATGTTGAAAGTTTCTCATGTTGATGTATATGCATTGCTAGATCCGGGGGCTATCCTATCTTTTGTGGAATCATATGTATCCAGTAGCTTCGGAGTCATTCCCGATGTCTTGTCAAAGCCCTTCTTAGTTTCTACTCTAGTAGGTGACTCAATTATCGCTAGACGGGTATATAGAGGTTGCCCAGTCTCAGTCCTTCATAAGGTTACCTCAGCAGACTTGATAGAGCTAGCCATGACCGATTTCGATGTCATTCTCAACATGGATTGGTTATTCGCATTCTATGCTTCAGTTAATTGTAGAACCCGGTCAGTAGAGCTCAGATTTCCGGGTGAGCCAGTGTTAGAATGGAGGGTAGTTTAGTTGTGCCTATAGGTCAATTTATTTCCTACCTTAAGGCTAGGAAGATGATTTTTAAGGGTTTCATGTACCATCAAGTTAGGGTTAAGGACGTGGAGTCCGAAATCCCGACTATCCATTCTGTACCAGTAGTGCGTGAGTACCTAGAGGTCTTTCATGTTGATTTTCGAGGTGTCCCTCCAGAGCGGGAGATTGATTGTATAGATCTTCTTCCTGACACACAACCTATATCTATTCCGCCCTACATAATGGCTCCAGCCGAGCTAAAAGAGTTGAAGGATCAGTTGAACTGCTAGATAAGGGTTTTATTAGGCCGAGTAAGTCTCCATAGGGTGCACTTGTGTTATTTGTCTGGAAGAAGGATGGTTCGCTTTGGATGTGCATTGACTATCGGCAGTTGAACAAGGTCATCGTCAAGAACAGGAATCCTTTACCCAGGATCAATGATTTGTTTTACCAGCTTCAGGGTGCCAGCTGTTTCTCCAAGATCGATCTTAGATCTGGGTATCACCAGCTCAGGGTTCGGGAGAGTGACATCTCGAAGAATGCTTTTAGGACTCGGTATGGTCACTACGAATTTGTTTCTATGTCTTTTGGACGAACCAATGCCCCTACAACTTTTATGGATCTAATGAACAGGGTGTTCAAGGCATATTTGGACATGTTCATGATTGTGTTCATTGATGACATCCTTATATACTCTCATAGCGAGGAGGAGCATGCTGCTCACTTGAAAGTACTACTTCAGACCCTCAAGGATCGTCAATTGTATGCAAAGTTCAGCAAATGTGAGTTTTGGTTAGACTTGGTGGCATTTCTAGGCCATGTGGTATCAAATGAGGGAATAAAGGTAGATTCTTAGAAGATCGAGGCGGTAAAGAATTGGCCCAGACCGGTGAACCCATCAGATATCAAAAGCTTTTTGGGCTTAGCAGGTTACTATAAGTGATTTGTGGAGGGCTTTTCATCTATTGCTGCCCCTTTGACCAGGTTTACTCAGAAGAAGGTGAAGTTTCAATGGTCTGAGGCTTGTGAGAAAAGCTTCCAAGAGTTGAAGACTCAACTCACTGCAGCACCAGTATTGACCCTACCTAAGGGTACTGATGGTTTTGCGGTGTATTGTGATGCTTCGAGAATCAGACTCGGGTGTGTGTTGATGCAGCATGTGAAAGTGATAGCTTATGCCTCAAGACGGTTGAAAGTTCATAAAAAGAACTACCCGACACATGATCTTGAGTTGGCCGCGGTGGTGTTCGCATTGAAGATATGACGGCATTACTTGTATGGGGTCCACATGGATGTATTCACGGATCACAAGAGCTTGCAATATGTGTTCACGCAGAAAGATCTCAATCTTCAGTAAAGGAGGTGGTTGGAGCTACTAAAGGACTATGATATGAGTGTCCTTTACCACCCGGGCAAGGCTAATGTAGTAGCGGATGCACTTATTAGGCTCCCTATGGAGAGTGTGTCCCATGTGGATGAGGGGAAAAAGGAGTTGGTGAAAGATGTCCATCGACTTGCGAGGTTGGGAGTTAGATTGGTCAACTCTACCGATGGCGGCGTTGTTATCCAAAATAGATCAGGATCGTCCTTAGTAGTGGATGTGAAAGCTAGGCAAGATGAGGATCCGATGTTGGTAAAGTTGAAGGAAGCCGTTCGGAGTCAAAAGTTGGAGGTTCTCTTCCAAGGGGGAGATGGGGTGCTGCGATATCAGGGTCATCTATGTGTTCCAGATGTTGATAATTTGAGGGACCGGATATTTCATGAGGCACATGGATCAAGGTATTCTATCCATACAGGTGCCACCAAGATGTATCATGATTTGCGGGAATATATTGTGGAACGACATGAAGAAGGATATTTCAGAATTTGTGGCCAAGTGCCCGGACTGTCAGCAAGTGAAGGTCGAACATCAAAGGCCAAGAGGCGTACTTCAGGATATTAGCATTCCCACTTGGAAGTGGGAAGAGATAATTATGGATTTCATTACAGGCCTACCTCGTACTCGCCGACACTATGGTTCTATTTGGGTGGTGGTCGACAGGTTGACAAAGGCTGCACACTTTCTACCAGTCAAAACCACAATTTAAGCGGATGAATATGCCAAATTGTATATTCGGGAGTTGGTTCGACTTCATAGAGTGCCCTTGTCCATTATTTCAGACCAAGGTACTTAATTTACCTCTTAATTTTGGCTGTCTTTCCAAAAGGGGCTTGGGATACAGGTTAAGCTTAGCACAACATTTTATCCACAAAAGGATGGTCAGGCGGAACGGACAATCAAGACTCTCGATGACATGTTGAGAGCATGTGTGATGGACTTCAAAGGTAGCTGGGATGATCACTTGCCCTTGATCGAGTTTGCTTACAATAACAGCTATCACTCCAGTATCCAAATGGCACCGTTGGAGGCTCTCTATGGGCGGAAGTGTAGGTCTCCCATAGGATGGTTTGAGGTTGGTGAGGCAGCTATAATAGGGCCAGAATCGGTGCACGAGGCTATGGTGAAGGTTTAGATGATAAGGGACAGGCTGAAAACTGCTTAGAGTCATCAAAAGTCATATGCGGATGTGAGAAGAAGGGATTTGAAGTTTGAGGTAGATCATTGGGTATTTCTAAAGGTATCTCCCATGAAGGGAGTCATGCAGTTTGGAAAAAAAGAAAAACTTAGTCCCCGCTATATTGGTCCTTACCAGGTTATGAGAAGAGTTGGTAAGGTAGCGTATGAGTTTGACTTGCCCTCAGAATTATCTTCAGTACATCCCGTGTTTCATGTGTCGCTTTTGAAAAAGTGCTTGTGTGATCCATCTTTAGTTGTCCCGGTGGAAAGCATTGGTGTGGGAGATAGACTCAATTATGAGGAAATTCTAGTTGCAATTTTGGATCGCTGGGTTCGGAGGCTGAGGAACAAAGAAGTAGCTTCGGTGAAGGTGTTATGGAGGAACCAACATATTAAAGGAGCTATGTGGGAAGCCAAAGCGGCTATGATGGCTAAATACCCTCACCTGTTCCTTACCGGCTCAGTTTCAGTTTTAGGTATCCATTTTTTCCCTAATTCTCTAATCAGTTTCCATGTTCAGTTCATGTGCACACGTTTGAATTATGTTATGATAGATGTATGTGATGTCTGAACTCAGTCCAGCTGTGTAGTTCTTTTCGGAGGTAGTCATTCCGTCAGTTTTCGATTTAAATAATCAGTATTTGCATATAAAAATTGCATGTTTCTGTTTTCTGTGTGGTTCTAACATTCGAGGATGAATGTTCCCAAGGGGGAGAGATTATAATACCATGAGAACCCAAGGATCAAACCCGAGAGTCAAACGGGGAAAATCTGGGAACTGATGCTTCAATTGTAGGACGAGTCGTTGGACGACTTGTGAGGAGACCGCACGAGTTGTCAGGTGGCTCGTGGGAAGGCCTAGATGAAATGAAGATTTGAGGTCCCCACTGGCATGGGAACAACTCGTGGTCAGCCACCACGGTTGTCAGGTTAACCGTGTGGAGTGAAGTTGAGAAATAAATTGAATGATCGACTAGTGTACCTAACGGAAGGGACCCCACGAGTCATGGTCAGTCCCAATGACTTGTGAGGTGAGTCGTGAGCAAGCAGGTTGAACTTTATTTGAGAATGAGACAGTGTACATGAAGGAAGGTGACCACGGGTCGTGGTCTCGAGGAATGATTCGTTAAGTCCCCCGTTATGAGCCCTAAGTGATCTGTATCCAGTGTACCTGACAAACATCTTGACGAGTAATGGCCCTCAGTGACGAGTCATCAAGTCCCTATTGGGACCCCCTGGCAGTTAGATTCAATGATTTTAGTAAGGGATTTTCCGAAATTCCTAAATCCTAGGGGCCTATACTACGCCGTTTAAGACTCTTTTAGCGGGTTTTTAGTAGAGGAAAACCTATTCTAAGTCATTCTTCCCATGCATGCAAATTTGAAAGTTTGAAGAGGAGATTCAAAGAAAGATCTCAATGTTTCTATTGGAATCTGAACTTGGGAAATTAGAAGGTGTTAGAATTCACCATTCGCAGGTATGCAGGGTCATGAGTGTGTGTCTTCTTCCACACCCATACCCAATCTCTATCTAGTGTAAGAAATTCTCATGATCGAGTTATGGGTTTTTTACCCAATTGCATGATTCTTCATTTTTTATACATGGGTATGATTAGATTATGTTTATATTGGTGACTTGTGAAGTTTGGGCAGATTTTAAATTGTTTTTAATCCAAATTGTGATTTCTAAATTTATGAAATTGAATGCCCATGGATGAGAAGTTCATCAAAGAAGAGAATGATGTTGAATGTATAATGATGATGAGATTTGATGATGAAAAGCATGTTTCTAAAGCTACCCATGATTATGATGTTTTTTTCAAAATGAATTGAGTAGATCTAAGTTTGATAAAGCTTTGGGCAATGCCCACATGTCGATTTAAAATGATGATTTTCCCGAAATAAGCTTACCACAAGGTTTGGAGCGAAGTCTCCCAAATTTCATAATTTCTAGATTGTGGTATGTTGATTTAAATATTCCTACATGTAGCTTACCACATGATTTGGAGTATATGCTCCAGTCTATACGTGAGCTTATGGTATGTTTCAAAATAAAGCTTCTCTTATGCATGAATTCATAATTGAGATGTATGTCTTTATTGATCTTTGTCAAAGGACAATGTTGAGCTTCATTTTTCATATGATGTCAAGTCTATGCATGTTCATTAATGAGCTTAGTAAATATAAAATGTTGAGCTTCGTTTCATACGATGTTGAGTTATGCATGATTTCATATTGAGATTCGTCATTAGACGATGTTGAGCTTTGTCAATAGACGATGTTGAGCTTTGTTATACTGTAGAGCATTGCATATTTTCAGAGAAGAGTCTAGCACTGAGCGGGTTAAGGGTCGATCACCCTATGCCCCAGAACTACGCGCCAACGTAGGGTTGTACTATTATGTTATTGGGACCTCCTTTGTGAGCTATCCCCGACCCGATTGTCTCTTCAGCTTTATATCAATATCATGGTGGCGTCTTATCCCTGGAAAGGTTTTGGACAGCTCTGCCCAGTTGAGTGTGATAGTCGGAACTACGTAAGCTCTATCGTGGTATGTCGATTAAGTGACCAGTCTCCCACTGTCTATATCATTCAGATTTGCATATTCATTACTCATGCTGATTACTTTATGCATGCATGTTCTAAAGGCAAGGTTTGACTCATTGTTCAGCTTTTAAAAGTAAATGTTATATTTCCGCTTTGAGTCATTCGATTCAGTCATGATGCTGTAAAGCTATGCATGGTCATGTTATGATAAGATTATGATTTCAGAAAGAATGCATGTAGCCTCTCCTCTCATATTTGAAATCTTATGATATGTATGAAATGTTTTAAATGATTTACTTTACTTAAGTAGTTTACTTACCTTGCATACTTGGTACATTCCACGTATTGACCGCATACTTTCTTTACTGTATCGTTTCATGATACAAGACCCGACTTGCAGCTTCAGCCGCGATCTTAGTCATCTTTCTAGAGTCCTTATCAGCTTAGGATTGGTGATTCCTCATTTTTCGAGGACTAGACTCTTAGTTTTCATTTCATATTTTAGATTCAGTATCATTGAGTTAGTTGGGGTCTTGTCCCACCAACTCGTCCAGATTAGAGGCTTTTAAACTTATGTATGTGTGGCTTCCGATATTCTTCCGATGTACTATTTTATGAGACTTCTGCTAAGTTTATGTTTATGGTTTGTTCATGTTTATTGAATAATTAGTTGAATGCTTATGCCATGGGTCTACTTGGGGTTTCTAGGGTGTTGCACCCCATAAGTTTCTAACATTTAGTCAGCCTATTCGTACATTGGTTGAGAGCTTTAGAGTGCCATATGTATGAGGAAAGGGCCCGAGGAAAGGCCGAACGAGTGCAAAGTCGGGATTTCATGGGAGGGGGCCGAACCAAGTTGCCTAGAGGGAGAACATGGCACGGAGCAGCCCCCTCCGCGTTACCCAACGTGGCACGCCCATAAATTGGCGTATTGAGGTCTGTGCCACGTTGCCTTGTCCACCGCCTCAAGTATATATGAGTCTCATTGTTTGATTTTAAGTTATTTTCAGATATTACTCGACCAGTAGAGAAAAGGTATGAAGGAACCAAGTAAATCTTCCCCGTTTATGCTACGAAACGCGTACAAATCCAAATTAACTTCGGGTAGCGAGTATAAGGCTACAGGGAGAATTGCTACAGAGTTAGTTTCGTTAAATTCGTCCGGCGAATCATCGTCCCGCTGAGCTAAAGTTGTTGAAATTGCTCCAAACTAGTGTCAATACGATCACAGGCTTTAAGTAAGCATTTCTCCCTTCTAGATTCCCGAGAAATTATGAGTTTTTGACTGTGTTCCGTAAAGTTGAAATATAGTTGATATTTACATATAAAGTTTTCCTTTTTGCCGGATTTAGTGTTAAAACTAGTCTTATCTTTCCAGTAACATGATTTCAGTTGGGAAGAGATGTTGAATACGAATTGGAACTTATCAGTTAATCAGAAACTGGCAATCGAGGTATGTTAAGTCAGTTTCCTTCGGCAAGTTAGTTCCTATAGCATTATAACTCAGTCTAAATTCCAGTAAGAGAATAAGAAGTATGTAATCATGAATAGTTGTTGTTATTAGCTGAGACTAGTATTCTACGCTGTGTTGGGATTTGATTTGCCTATATAGCCCTCCATGACCAACTCCGAGGTTACTAGCTATGTCGACGCCCGCCAGGGGAGAGATGACGTCGCTCCAGAAAGAGCGGCATGCCGTCCGCTAGGGACGAAGATAGGGTCCCAGGTCCTCATAGAGTCCATTCCATGGGTGGACTATTATACATACGTCATATCGGCACCACACCCCCGACGAGCCTGGTGCCCAAGGTGCAGATATCAGGAGTCCACTGGACTCAAACACAGCTACAGTCAGGAGCCGAGCGGGATCAGTTGCAGACCCAAGGGACTAGAAGGATGACTATAGCTACCAGTATGATCGGTTATGACCTTGATAGGGGTATCTAGATTGACGTGTACTCACCAGGGCTTATGGGGGCCCTAGGTGGGTTATTTTGTGCTGGTTGTACTTTTCGGCTTATGGGGGCCATGTCAGGTTCTTGTTCGCTTTAGTTACTGGTAGACTAGATAATAGAAACCCAACTATTTAGGTATGACTTCTGTCCCCTTTCTTTTAGTCATTTCAGCTTTATCTTTACTACTCAGTTTTTTATGGTTATCACCTTACATATTCAGTACCTATTGTACTGATGCCCTTTCTGGGAAGCTGCATTACTTTCCTGTAGGTACATATAGACGAGTAGCAGGTCCCTCGTTTCATCCAACATCATTAGAACAATTAGCTCCTTTCTTCCGGAGCCTATAGATAAAAGGTTTACCCCTTTTGACTGTACAGTTTATGGGTAGGTTGGGGCCCTGTTCTGACCATCGTATTACTCCTAGAGGCTTGCAGATTGTATCTATTTCCCTGTGGTTAGTTGTTATTGGCCGTGTGGGGGATTATATGTTCTTTAGTTTATGTTCTAGCCATGTGGGGCCTTGTTCAATTGATAGATTAGCGGCCTTGTCGGCCATAGTTTGGTGTAGCTCTGGATTTACTTTTCGGATTTCCTGTTACTGCTTGTTCTGATTAGCTTTTTTCTTTCACAGATGGCTATAAGGCCTTGTCGGCCGGAGGTTGTATTTACAGTCGAGATATAGCCCGTTGTTTTCTTGAAGTAAGAGTTAGTGCCAGCCCTGCACCAAAAATGCTTAGGCCCAATCAGCTCAGTCAGTTCAGATCCTAGTAGGAACCATGTGCTAGTCATGCCTCCCAAGGAGGGGCGTGACATCGGGGTCCGTAGTCTCGTATCTTCGATCCGGGCCTCCGTTTGGGTCGTGATAGAGATAATATAAACATGAAGAAACAATTAACTGAACTGAAATGAGATGAAATGACCAACCGAAATATTGGAACTAAACAACTGAATATATATATGATATGGTCAATAATGACCCTAGCTGATGGTTATAGACATGTCCTGAATTTGAAATAATGAGTTGAGCTAAACTGAACTGAACTAAGCTGAGCTAAACTGAAACTGAATTGAACTGAGCTAAACTGAAACTATACTGACTAGTGGGCGAGTCCATGACCCATATATAACCACGTGAGCTAGACATAGAGTTCGATGTATACGCCCATCGATAGGACCCAATATACCTTGCCAGGGTATAAAGGAATGGACTGGGTGATAACAAATCTGGGGCCATAGGGCCAATAAAATAACCTACGGTGGAAACATAGTTCTGGAAACCTGGGTGCACTGGAACCCCGGTCCGCTCGGTGCTAAGTCCTACTCCCACTGGATAGTCCTAGTCTGACTACTAAGTTGATAGCTCAAAATTGGGGCCCAAGAATAGGTCAAGGATACCTATCTGGAAGTATCCTGAGAGTCTTTTTGGACCAGATTCTGTAACTAGTGCTTTAAGATTGGTCAGAGCTGCTTATTTGGAAGTGTCGTAACCGTCTAAAGAACAAACGTAACTAAAGCTGTTGGTTCTATGACTGGCCAAAGCGGCTTATCTGGAAGCATTGTAACCGTCTAAAGAACCACTAATATCTGATAACTGATAACTAATTCTGGTAACTGACATCTAGGAGGCACCATTGACACCTCAAGAAAAGACTATAGTCAAACTAATCAGTTGACATTTATGAAAATACTGCGTAGGCTAGTGTTATGACTGAAACTGGACTAGCATGAACTGACTGAGATATCAACTGATATTAACAACATGGGAATCCAAATACTGATATAATCCAGCAACATGAATAACTAATCAAATATGCAATACACTAATTTACTGCATTCCCAAGCTAGGGCTAAAACCATCTTCACAAGAACAAGTATCAACATGATAGCTAGTTAGTCGAATTTTAGTAACAACTAACATGAACAATATTCCACACAATATAGATAGAATCTAGATTAAAATTCATTAACATTTGAAAACTCAGGGACTAGAAATGATAAGAAAATTTAGATGGATTTTTTTGAGGCACAAGGGAAGGACAATTCCCTTGCTAAATCCTCACATACCTGGTGAAGAGTTCTTGAGAGAAGCCTGAAGAAATCTGAAAAACTGATGAAGCCCTAGTGTAGTTCTGAGATGCCTGAAAGGAATTTCTTTACTCTGAGATCATGAGGTGAGTGGAATGAGAGGGACTTAGTCGATTACCCTTTTAATTCTCTCCAAAACATTCCCAAAACAACATAGTTTAGGAATAAAAATAGTTGAAAGTAATGAAAACATCATTGGAGCATCACAGGAAAAAAACTACTGTTAGTCCCCACGAGGCACTCCACTAGTCGTGGGATTGGGAACGACTCGTGGTGCCAAGTCATTGTCACGTATGGAAAATCCCCAACATTCCCTCTCATGAACAATGATTGACTTCACGAGTCGTCAGGAGACCTAACAACTTGTGACACTTCTGTTGTCACTGAACCATAATTTTTCTCCTCTAACCCCGACGGCTGGTCACAAAGAGTCGTTAATTGACCTAACGACTCATCCCCTCCTCTAGTCATCAGCACTACCTCAGGGATATGTCTTACCAGGATCCTTTCGACGACCATCACAATGAGTCGTTGCTTGACCTAATGACTCGTTGTGTCCGTCGTTTCCACTAAAACATGAACTATGAACACTCACTCGACAACTCTTCATGACAACTCATTACTTGACCCAACGAGTAATCAGATAGGTCGTCACCCCTGGGCTCCTGGAAGAAAATCCTCTGTTTCAAGCCACGAGGCTGACCACGACTATTATAGTCACTAGAAGAGTCATGCCATGACTCATTCTGTGGCAACAAAATTTGCTGGTTCTTTCAGGTTTTCCATGCAAAGTCAGAGTTTGGTCAAGGAAAGTTTCAGGGTGTTACACAACTTGAAACTGTTAGCTGTGTTCAGGAAGTTGGGCTTGGGAGCCCCGACACCGACGACGATACAACTATTAATGGCTAACCGCACAGTTAAAAAGCAAGTGAGGATCATTGTTGATGTGCTAGTTAAGGTGGATTAATTAATCTTCCTAGCGGACTTTGTGATCTTGAATTGCGGGGTTGTTTATGAGGTTCCCATTATTTTAAGTAGACCATTCCTCTCCATTTGGAGATCTTTGATAAATGTTGAGGCGGGCTAGTTAAAGTTTAGGTTGAATAAGCAGAGGTCACCTTCAATGTTTGCCGGTCAGTGAAGTAGCCCAATGAGTTCAGGGTTGTGTCAGCAATCGAGGATGATTCTGAGTCTCTTGATAAATTCTGAATAGTCAAGAGACTTGCATCATGTCGTGATGTTGAATAATGCGCTTCTTGGGAGGCATCCCATAAACGGTCAGTGAAGTCTGAGTAGCTGGCAGGATCTCCACAGGTATGTCCCTTTCCCAGTTCTTGCATTTTATGCTTTGGGGACAAAACATTTTTGTAAAGAGGGGCATACTTGTGATTTTTTGGGTTTTGATTTTCATCCGAGGGTTTTTATCGCCATGTTTCTTTTCTCTCGGACATACTATCTAATAGAACCGACATGTTTAAGAGTGTGATTTTGTATTTTGTTTAGCTAGAAGTAGTTTAGGAGTACTTTAAAGCCAATAAATGCACAAGTTTTGAAATATTGAAAAAATGACCCTGTTTTAAAAACTTTTACTGACTAGTTGTGTATGTTAACTGCGATGCATGAATTCTCTGGATCTTTGTATGACATTTAGTATATTAGCATGTGTAATTGTAGTTTAGCTGTGTATGAACAAGATAGGTAGAATCTGTACAAAACCGTATTGTGAGTGGGTGAGGATGCTTACCTAGTTCAATACTGTGTAAAGGATCTAAAACTTGCCCGGCTGGGTGGCTAGAGTATCTAATGCCGTGAGCTTCTGTTAGTATCTGTTGTTTCAAATCGTCTACATCTGGATCACATAACCTGCCCTGGTAATGGAGCACACCATCTTGCCCTTTGGGGATGCTTCCACCTCTTTCTTTAGGACTGCTTCCTTCAACCTGAGTAGAATTGGGTCTTCATCCTGCTTTGAATTATCCTCCACCACTAGGGAAGATTCTGACCCATTCTGGAATACAACTCCACCTTTTGCTGAGTCAACCAACTAGACGCCTAACTTAGCCAGTTCGTGTATATCCTTCGCCAGTTCATTTTTATCCTCCAATACATAAGTAACACTCTGCATAGACTTCTTACTGAGGGCATCGGCCACCATATTGGCCTTGCCGGGGTGATACAACACACTCATGTCGTAGTCTTTCAACAACTCTAACCACCTCCTCTGATGCCGACTCAAGTCCTTCTGACTGAACACATACTGTAGGCTCTTATGTCTGCAAAAACATCAGCATAAACCCCATAAAGGTAATGCCTCCGAATCTTCAAGGAAAATACTACCGCTACTAGTTCTAGATCGTAAGTCGGATAGTTATTTTCATGAACAATGAGTTGTTTGGAGGCATAAGCTATTACCTTACCATGTTGTATCCGAACATAACCAAGGATAACTCTGTAGGCATCACAATATATCACAGGAGCGTCTAAACCTTTAATGAGTTGGTAATTTACCAACTCATTTGACTTTTAAGCATGACCTTTTGCTTCATTTTCAACTCATTTAGGAAAGTTTTATTCCCTTTTTATTCTCTGTCTAGGCATTTTCAAGAGACAAATGGAAGATTTGAAATCAAAAGAAGCTTCTAAACACATGCTTTTAACCGGAAAAATGCCGATCCAAACTTGCAAAACGTAGGTGAAACACATGTGGGACTGTTTGCACCAGCTATTCACCGGTGATTCGCAGGTTGGCACCAGTGCTTCATAATTTGGCACCGGTTATTCACCAGCTATTCACTTTCTATTCGGTGGTGCTTCATAAGTTGGCACCTGCTAAACACAGTTCGAAGGGCAAGTGACCCATTTCACTAATGGAGGGGCAAAAACGTCCAGAAAGGTTCCCAAAGCTCCTACATACCTCCAAGGAAAATTGTGGAAAGTTATAGAGAAGAAAGTACAGATATTTATGACCCAAAATAGTACACCACACACAATTAATTCACACAACACATTCAATTCTAGAGAGAAGAAAAACACCATAGAATTGTAGAGATAGAATTTGCTCTTCTTCTTGTTTTTATTTAACCCATTTTGGGGGAATTCCACCACCGTTGTTAGACATTGTGAAGAAAATTTGTGAAGCCATATGATAAATTTTGAGAGAATTCCTCTTGGTATTTTCTTTCTCTCTCTAGATATGAGTAGCTAATTTGCTAGCTAGGGTGTGTGCATGGTGGGTTTGTAAACTTAAATAGGTATTGATTAATTGTTCTTGGATTATAATTGCAAGTATAGATCTATTGTTTGCTCTAAGTTTTAATTGTAAAAATTTATGGTTGCAAACATGAATTTTGTTTACTTTGTTGCTTTTCCTTGAGAAAGAAGGGTGAGAAAATAATAGGGAGGATTTTGAGTGTTGATGTGTGGGGTTGAGCTAGAGATAGTCAAAACCCATAGTCCCACTATATTAGTGGTTCAAAGCTAGGGATAGCTTAATCCTTCCTCAAGATTTTGTGGTTGATAATTTGAATTTGGCCTTGGAATTTGAGAAAACCCAAGGCATAAACATTTTTGTGGTTGAGAAATGAGAGAATGTAATTTATCCACTTCTATCTATGCTAAATTTGAATCTAAGGAAATGAAGAAAATCCCATTCTAGTTGTTAGCCCATCAATATCACACCCCTAGCCATCTCACTTGTGATTGCAACATTCCCCTCACTTAGTTCTAAATTAGAATTATATTGTTTTCTCTTTTTCCCCCTTTTTTAGTTTTCAAATGTTGAACAAAGATGCATTGTAGTTTGAGTAAGTTTATAAATTTTTGAAGTATTGACTCAATTCCTTGTGCAATTTGACCCCGATACCAGTCGAGTATATTTGTTTTGCCAACGACCATTTACACGATGTCTTCATGAGAAGTGGATTTGGACGGTATCAAAAATGGCGCCGTTGTCGAGGAGTTGAGTTATGATAGCCATTAGTTATTTATTGATTCAAAAGTTTTTGTATTTTGTTTTACATCTTGTTTTATTTTTATTTTTGTTTGTTTATATTTATATTATGGCATCGTGGAATGAAAAGAGATTTGTTGGTTTCAACCCTTATCGTGATGACCCATGTCCCTATTGTGGTGGACCTCACCTGTGGAAATATTGAAAATATGCCCCTATAAGGGAGATGAGTGCACTTTCTTTCTCCTATGATGGGTATAGATGCACTTTATGTGGTGGTCATGGTTGACATTGGGTTGAATGCCCAAATGAGTTCACTTCTCATTATTGTGGCTATGATGGAAGTTGTGCTCTTGAGCTTGATAGGAATAAAGCCATGTCATGTGAGGGAACCAAATGGAATCCATTCTCCAAGCCTTTTTGGAGTGAGAGTCTAATGCGGAGAAGGATACCAACTCCTCAATGCCCATGGAAGTATCGACTCCTCAAAAAGGAAACTATAGTTCTCTAAAAGGGAAGTCAAGGAGATATTTAGAACAATAACAAGGAGAAGTGAACAATAGTACCTAGTCCGAATTGACTCATGGATAGAAGCTCAACATGATAATGAAGATGAGGTCAAGATGGACTTAAGAGGTCAAGGCGGTTTTCCAATCAACCAACCTTAAAATAATGCATGATGCCCCAAGTTGAGGAAGTGACGCTAGAGTTCCCAAGAGACAACAAATCATGCTTAAGGACTCTAGTACACTTGAGAAGGAGGATATCAAGCAAGAAGCATGATTGAGAACAAAGATACTTAAACACCCCTTCTATCATTTTTGAACATTGAACTTGGGTGAAGAGAAATTGAGGAAACCAAGTCGATGGAGAAAGTTGAAGAGTAAGATCAAGGTGGATTCATCTTAAAGTATGCCAAACCAACAAGGCCAAAGCACATCCCTCCTTTAAGGGACAAAAAATACAAGAGGCAACATCCATTTCTTGGTACGTTAATTCTTACACCACCACCCTCAAGAGAAGTAGAAGAATGGTAAAGAAACTATGGTGAAATTCAAAAGCTCAAAGTGGAGAGAAAAGTGGTGAAGATTGAAGTCGTCGAGCTGCGATGTTAACTAAGGCGCTTCTTGGGAGGCAACCCAAGTGATTTTACATTTATCTTCCCCTTTTTTATTTCTACTTTATGTTTGTGATGTCTTTGATTGTGCAGGGGTGGAATAGGAGTGGAATGTAACAAAAAGTGGAAGAAGAAAAATTGAGAAACCGACGCTAGACCTGCAAAATGCAGGTTCTAATGCGCAAAACGCAGGTCAAGAGAAGATGCCAACCAGAATAATTGGAAGAAAATTTTCTCAACATTGGCACATCTACTCTAGACCTAAAAAACACAGGTCTAAAGGCGCGAAATGGCAGTCAAGCGTCAGTTATGTGTAGAATACCTAGAAGGAGAAGGTTCAGAAGAAAGTGGTTATATGCTCTACCTATGGAACACAGGTGGCAACCGGCAAAACGCCAATGCCAACCTGAAAAATGCAGGTTTAGCTATATGGAACATAGTTCCAACGCGGATGCCTCTATTATACCAAGGAGTTCTTTCATCCATTCCTCCCTTATTTTGTTCAAATTTTGTGCATTGAAGACAATGCCTTAACTTTTTTGTATTTGCTTTATTGTGTTGTTGTTTTGATTGGGGG